>JAODAL010057035.1:0-22924 GCA_025379985.1 Phyllomedusa bahiana
TACATGAACTTTTAAAAAGGGAAAATTATCACCTACTTTAAACGCAAACGACATAGGCCCCTCAGATATAGATAATAAACAAAAGGCAAATACTCGATTTGTCAGTTTTCGGCCCCCCCCGGCCGTTCAAACAGGGAATCCCTAGAACAGCTCCCGAGGCATCAGGAAACGAGAGATGCCGGGATCCCCCGCAAGTCCCGACGCACAGCCCAAAATCACTTTTGGGAAGCCCTCCCCTTCCCCCAAGCATGAAGCGTCACAGAGTATCTCCCCCCCTTAAAAAGGGAAGTGAGAATTTTAACCCTTAAAAACACTAACCAAATATTTTTAAAAAAAAACTAAGGTTTAAAAAACCCCCATTTAGTCCCCTAGGGGTTTAGGCCCCTTCCAAGGGGGCAATCCCCAAAACGCCCCTTTTTTTGCAAACTGAAAAGCCCAAAAAAGATTTTTTCAACAGCCCCAAAAAAATTTTTAACACACACCACCGAAGCTTTGAATAACATGACGACTTCGCAAAGTGTCCCTGCCCAGATGTTTCCCTTAAATTTTTTTGCATTCCTTTTCCCCAGCAGGGTTTTTTTTCACCAATACCCGTCCTTAGCACCTGAACTGCCTTAAAGTTCGTTGGGTCCTAATCTTGTTGCCCCTTTTAGCTGGCCCACAAAAAATAAACCCACAGGGCACTTTAACTATAGACCCCATTTTTGGGTATTAATTTTGTGAAAAAACCCCGTTCTTAAAAAAAAAAAAATGCCCTTGCTGGGGGGGTTTTAAAAGTCCCTTTCCCTTTAATAAATGCTACACATTTTTTGGGAATTCCGGCACACGGGAAAGTGCCCGACCAAATGCGCGGAGTATTGCTTTTAACTCTGAAAACTTAGGGTTTTTTTTAGGGCGGGAAAAAATTAATTTTCTGACGAAGAGTCCCCACCCCTTAAGGTAAAATCCATCGAGGGAGTTCCCTTAAATAAATGGGGCCAAAATTTGGGGATCAATTTTTAGAAATTTCCCCTAAATTTCCCTAATAGTCTTTTTGACAACCAGAAAGCTTTTCCAAAAAAATGAAACAAAAATTACACCCGGGTATTAATTTTTCTTTAAAAATCACCGGGGGCCCCAGTGAATTTTTGGTTTCCCGGGCCCTACTTTCAGGAGGCCCACTCCCCCAAATCCCAGGACGAACAGGGGAAAAGGGCCCCTTTAACGCGAAATCCCAAATGCGCCCCAATCAAATTTATATTCAACCATGTTGCCGGAGGGGTTACGGGGTAAAAATTTCATTGAGGAAAAACAAATACAAAAAATAATCCGCGGTGGCCCAACTTGTATAGGTTTCCCAAGGCCAAAAAAACTTTTTATAAGCCCCCCCCCGGGCGACCTATCGGGCGGGGAACACTCGCTAAATTAAAAGCCCCTTGCTGCATATGTCGACTCCTACCGCAACCAGGGTTTTAAACGTGAATTTTTCCCCCTACGGGATATTGCCAGTTTCTAAGGGAAAATTAAAACTGATTTTCTGGGCATGCTATGCCCCCTTGACATTAAACCCCTTTTCACTAACATTCCGTTTGAAGAGGGATGAATGCAGCCAGAGAAGCACTTGTCTGGACCACACTCTACTAATGATAAAATTTTCTGATGCACTCCAGATCCGATTAAAAGGAATACTTCGTTTTTGGGGCCCTCTCCCTGAAACTGGGGACCTCAAAGGGGCCCCCTGTTGCTCCATTTATGCCAATTTATATATGCTGTTTTTTGAAAAGCATTTGTTTACCTTTTGCCAGCATTTACCCAAGTTGTGGCGGGGCTTCGATACGTCGACGATGTCTTCCTCCTGTGGTGGGGGTTCCAAAGGCATTTTGGTGACTCGTCGACGTCTTAACCACGCAACCTTGATTAATTCACTTTTACTAAAAAATTTTCCCAAAATATCCATCTTGTGTCCACATCCAAAAAGGGGCACATTTTGAATACCTTTTGATTCAAAAGAAATAGATCGAAATAATACCCTCATCCCCCAAAGTCAGCATCCCCCAAATTTTTTAAGGGAATTGCCCGCCCCAAATTTATGGGGGCCAGAAATCGCTCAAAGGGTGGATTATGTTTTTTGAATAAAGGGGTATACTTATAAACAAAATTTGAGGAATTTCCAAAATGGTCTCCCATATTTTTGGTAACCCCGTGAAATTTTTCAAACGAGGGAGGTTTAAAAAAAAATCTAAAACCCCGTGAATTTATCAGTATTTTATAAGCTTCTGGGTTGATCAAACAGATATTACGAAATTTGGAAAATTTATAATGATACCAAATAGGGGATTTATTTAAGGAACTCCCCCATGGATTACCCTAAGGGTAGGACCCCTTGGCACAAAAAAATTTTTTCCCACCTAAAACAATGTATCAGAGTAAACAGACAAAACCCCCACACAGGGGCTGGACATTGCGTGCCGAATTCCAGAACTTCTAGCATTATTAAAGGGGGAAAAACTAACAACACCCCCCCGCAAGGGCGCCATTAAGATACAGGTTTTTCACACATGTAATTGCAACAAATTGGTTATTTTTAAAATGCCCGTGTGGGGTAAACATTGGGCCAACTACAAGGGATAAATTTTGGATAACGAACTAAGGCACTTCAGGGTACTAAAGGGCGGGGATTTTGTAAAAAACCTGCGATGAGACGGGAATGCAAAAAAGTTACGGCAAACATCGTGGCACGCACTTTGCAGAAGCTCGTCTGAAATTTTTAAAGACTTGGGGGTGTGTTTAGAAAAATTGGGGTGAGAAAAAACATTTTTGTCAATTCAGTGCTTAAAAAAAAAGGCTATTGGGTTTCCCCTTGGAATCGCTCACCCCTAGGGGACTAAATATGTTTTAAACCCTTTTGAATTTTTTATAATATTGTTAGTTTTTAAAGGGGTTTAAATATTCCATTTCCTTTTTAAGGAGAGTATCTGTGAGTTCAGCTTGGGAAGGGGGGATTCCCCCAAAACGTGCACTTGTGTGGTCAGTCTTCGTCTGATCCCGGGGTCTTCCTCACCGCTCGGGGAGTGATCTTGGACTTCCTTTTTTGAAAAGCACGGGGGCCGCAAGACAAATTGATATTTGCCTTTTGTTTATTTTTATATGAGGGAATGCGTATGGTTTAAAGTCAGGGGAAATTTTTTTTTTAAGTAGATTAAAGTTGAATTTTTTTTTTCCCCGGGTTAAACCCTTTTTTATTTGCTGTCTAAATTAGCGGGAAGGGAAAACCCTGCACACCGACCTTGGGGGCAAACTCTTTCACACAATAGCCGCCGGGGGAAAAATTTTTTTTTTATGCTTGGCATTTTGGGCCCTCCCGACTTGGAAGTGTTGTCCTTTTTTCCCTGAGTATGGAAGGGATTGCTGTGTCCCGTTTTTTTTTAAATCAATAATCCGCCGTGAAAAAATTTCTTCATTGCATTTTTTTGTTGTTCTATTTTCCCATTTTTCCCCCCAATCCCCAGGCCCCACAATTTGACAGTGCTGACATCTTAGCCTAAGCAAATAGCATACTGCTGGAGGGATCCACAATGCTTCTCAGGATTCTGTCTTTCTCAGTTTGCAACAAGTGGTGGTAACTGGCACATTGACTAACAGGAGGAATCACACAGTCATCCCATTTTTGAGGTTTCATGGGGGAAAAAAAAACTTTGTTTCCTCTTTGGGTTAAAGATTTAGCTATGGGGTTTTGAAAAATTGTGTTTCATTTGCGGGAATCTTAGCAAAACATACTAGAAAGGAAAGGGGACTGCAGTTGGGAAAAAGCGGGGTTATTTTTTTTCTTTTTTTTTTTTTCTTTTCTATTTTGGGCTTCCCTTTAATCCTAGAGTCATGTAGCCTTCTGGCCTACTGTTTTAAACTCTTCTATTAGCAATGTCGTCTAGGGGCTTAGCTGGGAAATAAACAGCCGGGGGAGTGTGACCCCTTGAACTGGGGGTGAAAAAGCAGGGTTTTTGTAAAACACCCCTGGCGAGAACCCCTTTTTGGGGGAAAAAAACTACCTTTTTCCGGGTAAATTTGCCAGGGCTTAAGTCATTTTTCTTAAAAAAGAAAAAAAGCCCTTTAAAGTCCCCGGGGAAATTTGATCCCGTTTTGTTTTTGGGGAAAATTTTTTGGGTGATTTTTAATAAAAAAACATGGAAAGAGGAAAATTTTTTTTGTGAAATTGGGAAACATTTAATAGGGCAAAGCCACAGAGTTTTTATCGTTTGTTTTGGAAAAAAAAAACAAAAAAAAAAACGGGGGGCCCCAAAATAAATAAAGGTAAAAAATTTTTAAAATTTCCCTAAATTACTATCACAGAAAATGCCCTAAAAAAAGACATTTTCACTTGGTTTTGGGTTTCGGGTTTTTTCCCTTATTCCTCACAGATTTTTGCCCCACTGGGGGAACAAATCAAACCTTTGGGAAACATTCTCCTATATCCTGGGGGCAAAAGCCTTAACCTACTGGGTTTTTTTAAGGGGGGATATCCCATACAAATTTTTCCCAAATTTATCTTTTTTTTTAAACTACTTCTGTTTTTTAAAGGTTTTTTGGGAAAACCCCTTTGTTTCCATTAACAATTTGGGAAATTTTGGGGAATATGGGGGGTTATTTATTTCCCCCAAAGGGAAGAAAAAATCCCCTTTCCCCTTTTTACATCATGGTTCCGGGAAAAAAGGTACTTGAATTTTTTTATATTCCTTTTTTTTTGGGGTAAATTTTTTTCCAAAAACGGGTTTTATGCAGCCGGAAAAAACCATTTGTTGGTTTCTTTTTTGGGTTTGCCCTGTCCCGGGTTCTAGAAATTTTTTACAAAAAAAAAGTTTTTTTTTTTGGGGGGGAAAAGTTTTATTTAGTTTAAATTTTTGGTGTTTTTTTTTTTTTTTTTTTTTTTTATTCTTTAAATTGTAGAGTAATTTTTTTTGGATTATTTTGGACAGTTTTAGGTTGGGGTTTTTAAAACCTGAATTTTTTTAAAAGTGCTAAAAAAAATTAAAACCTGCTACCCCAGTCCCGTTTCCTGTTTTAGGGATCCCAGAAATTGCTTTTCAGTTTTAATGACTTGCTTGCACTGTAGGAAGAAAATTAGTTATCTCTACTTTTCTACATTTTCTTTAGAAATCGGAGAACAAATACAATTCAAGTAAATTGTTGCTTTATAACCTGGGGGAGAAATTTTAAAATTTGGTGCTAAAACAAATTACGCCCCCACGTTTTTTATGTGAAAAAAAAAGTTATTTCTAATGTTGTTAATGATAACCCAACATAACATGTCTTCTGCTTAATAGTTTTGAACTTTGTGTATTGTATGAAGTCTGGTAATGACCATTCAGGAGAATTTTCTAAAGCTAGCTGAACCTCTGCGCACCCAAATGTGCTCTGTATTGTACAATGTATTAAAAAAAGCTAAAAAATTTTGGCATTTTGTTTTCAAATTAATAAATTTTGGGGGCAAGAAAAACTTTTAGCGGGTTTTTGGAAAATCTGAAAATTTTAAAACCCCAGGGGGCCCTTTTTTCTCTGGGTGTTATTACTTTTTAGGAAAAATTTTTCGTAGTATGTGGAGATCTGGACATTGCATTCATGTGTTAGCTGAACAATTTATTCCCTTTGGGCATCTTTTTTTTTGCCCCCAGTCTATGCCGTTTTTTGGGCTTATCTTTTCTTTAGACAATTGTGTTTCAAATGCCATTCTGGGCGCCCCTTTAAAATTTTCC
This sequence comes from Phyllomedusa bahiana, assembly GCA_025379985.1. Classification (NCBI taxonomy): domain Eukaryota; kingdom Metazoa; phylum Chordata; class Amphibia; order Anura; family Hylidae; genus Phyllomedusa; species Phyllomedusa bahiana. Next base: position 5,727 of record JAODAL010057035.1, read on the forward strand.
TTTTCTTTCTTGGGTGCTAGCTGTTTGGAAAACGCTGTTTGTAAGGGTTTTTGTTCACACAGGGGTTTTTTTGGGAAAAATAAATTTACGTTCCAAAAAAATCTTAAAATTTTAAAAAGGCCCAAAATTTTGGGGGGTTTTTTTTTTGAAGCGTTTTTTTTTTTTTTTTCCCAGTTGTTGACTATGAGGGTTTACAAACGAAAAAAAACCCTTTAAATTGAAAATGTCCTTATTTTTATGGGCCCGGAAAATTTATCCAAAAAAAAACGGCTCGCAAACGGCTCCACTAATGAACACAGCAACCACCTTCTAAAATGGTTTTTAAAATGGCATCTTTGACGCTTGCACACAGTTCTTGCACTGTCCCGGCTATGCCACATACTGGTCATCCAGCTCTGGTCTGTCAGTGGGATTCTATGGGGTCTACGTGCCTAGACAATGAGTAACCGTCCTGGACCTGCTTCTCTCCCTATGCAGAGGTTAGTGATACGGAACAGAAACAACGGCATTTCAACCAGCTCGTGCTCCCATCCGCACCATCATCTGCACTTTTTCCCTTACAGCTCCACTAGTAGCACACACTAAGCCTCTGACAAATCATACAACTGTACAGAGTCCCCAGATAACAGTTGTTACACGCTCAGGAGGGGCCTATACCACTGCTCTGTTGCTACAGTCTTATAGGGACTCATCAGGACCTGTGCCAGAGTGCCTACCCACATAGAGCAATCCTCATTAAAATGTCAGAATCTGCCATGGACACTTCAGCCTATTGCACACACACTGATACCTATTGAGTTGCCATTAATTGTTGCTGCACCGTTTGAATCTCTTGGCTCTCTTAAAAATACTATGCCCTCTGGAGGCAATTAAACTCCAGAGTCACAAGAAAATGATGGATGGGTGGCGGCCACTGGAGTTAAATCCCTTAGCTGGTCAGCACCAGTAGAGAATATTACGGCCGATACCCCTTTATCCATCACACAAAAATCCACTAATGGACATTGAGATTCCTCCTCTGAGTCCATGTGGGGAGACCCTGACCAAGAAACAGTCATTTGCCCACCAAAAGCGTTAATTGTGGAGATGAAAACGCCTCACAAAAACCCTTAATAAAAAGTGATTAAAGCATCGTATGCACCCTATAATGGCACCAATAAGAACATCAACTCATCCCGTAAAAAACAAGCCCATAATCATCTCTGTATACAGAAAAATAAAGTTTTGGCTAGCAGACTATGAAGACCTAAAAACACAATTTTTTAATAAATGCATTTCTATTGTGTGAAAGTAATAAAACATAAAAAAATATATCATTTCAATTGTACCGACCCGCATCGTAAAGTTATTAGGTCATTTATACCGCATGGTGGACACTGTAAAAGTGAAGCCCAAAAAACATGGCAGAACTGCGTACCCCTTTCCCCCCATTTTTACGGCCCAGTGTTTAAAAAAACCAAAAAACAACTATGGAATGCCTGTGTGCACGTAATGCACAATACACCCTTAGATGAGACCCATGAGGGGTCTTGATTCTAAAATGGGGCATTAATTGCATAACACAATTTGGGGTACTTTTTTTCTAGGATTCCTTGTAAAAAATTAAACATTCTCAGCAAAGATTGTTGAAAAAAATATTTTTTTTTCATTGCCTAACGCTAAAAATATTTGTCTAACACCTGTGGGGTCGATATACTTGCCTCAAAGGGTGTAGTTTCCAATTTGGGACCTTTTTAGGTGTGTTTACTACGTTTTAGCACCCTAGGGTGTCCGCAAATCTTATTGAAAATGAGACCCCAAAGTCTGGTAGGTCTATTCTGGGGCTTGTGCATGAGCCAAAAAGCACACTATGGCCATGTATGGGATATCTCTAAACACGGCAGAATCTAGGGCATTGATATTGAGTTGCATTTATCTGGTCACATCTACTATTTTCCACAAATTGAAAATCTGCAACAAAAAAAGTTAAACTTTAAAATTTCACCTCCACTTTGCTTTAATTTCTGTGAAATACCTAAAGGGTTAACATAATAAACACAATTTTAAATACTTTAAGGGGTGTAGTTTCTTAGATGGAGTCATTATGGAGGTATCTAACATACAGGCCCCTCAAAGCCAGGCCAGAACTGGACTAGTCCCTAAAAATTCTGAACCTCATAATTTTCATGGTTTTCAAAAAGTTCCCATGTCCCCTTTGACTGTTTTTTAGTTCTTGTAGAGTGCTGCTGATACTGTGTTGTGTTTGCATTGCTTTTGGCTGCCACACCAGCGTGCATGTATAGGCTCATTTTTCAAAATGGATGTGGTGACCATATTATGTTTTTGGACTGTTTACATGGGGAAGTGGCTGGCCCCCATCTTGGTTTTTTTGCACTCCACCCATCTACACAGATTTTTTTAATCCGATCAGGTTATAGCTGGAATCTTCTCTCCCTGAAATGTGGAGGTCTGAAAAGACTCCAAGAGAGGTAACATATAGAGTAGGTTCCCATCTGAATTGAGGTCAATTTGCCGACGGTAGATGGGCTTTTACAGTTTTGATAAAAAATGTACACTAAGAACCTCAAAATTTTCATGTATTCCAAAGTAGCAGCAATATTCCTATGTCCCCTTTGACTATTTTTTTAGTGCTTGTAGAGAGCTGCTGATAGTGTTTGCATTGCTTGTGGTTGCCACACCAGCTTTCACCTATAAACTAATTTTTCAAGATGGATATGCTGACCATATTTAGTTTTTTTTAAAAAATCTGTTGCAAATTTTCTTGAAAATGTGAAAAATTACTACTAAATTTCTAAGCCCTCTAATGTAAAAAAAAAGATACATTTAAAAAATGATGCCAACCTATAGTACATATATGGTAGATGCTATTTATACATTTTTGAAGTTTGAACATGGCAAATTTTTAAAAATGTTTATTAAATTTTGATATTTTTCACAAATAATAAAGGATTGTAAGGACCAAAATTCCTTACTAACTTAAAGCACAATGTGTCACGAGAAAATAATCTCTGAATTACATGGATAGGTAAAATTGTCAAAAAGTTATTCTCACATAGGTCGAATTTTTTTTTTTTTGTGAAACACCTGTGGGGTCGATATACTCACTATACCCCTGGATATATTCCTTAAGTGGTGTAGTCTCCAATATGGGGTCTTTTTAGGACTGTTCATTAAGTTTTAGCCCCGTAGGGTGTCCACAAACTTGAAATGGCCCCTAAAATAAAATTGTAATGAAAATGAGACCCCAGAGCCCGGTAGGTGCACCTCCTGTTCTGGGGCTTGTGGTTGAGCCAAATAGCACACTAGGGCCACATATGGGATATCTCTGAAAACAGCAGAATCTGGGGAATCAATATTAAGTTGCATTTCGCTGATCACATCTATCGAGTTCTCGTGAATAATGGCTGAAAATTGAAAATCTGCAAAAAAAAAGTTAAATTTCACCTCCACTTTGCTTTAATTCCTGTGAAACACCTAATGGGCTAATAAACTTCCTAAATGCTGTTTTGAATACTTTAAGGGGTGTAGTTTCTTAGATGAGGTCATTTATGGGGGTATCTAACATACAGGCCAATTAAAATCACGTTAGAACTGGACTGGTCCCTAAAAAAAAAATGTATATTGCAAATTTTCTTGAAAGTGTGAAAATTACTACTAAATTTCTAAGCCCCCTATTATCATCAATAAAAGACATTTAAAAAAAATGCCAACCTACAGTAGACATATGGTTGATGCTAGTTAAGCTATTTTGAGTGGAATACCTAACTGTCTTAAACGCAGACATTTTTGAAGTCTGAAAATGTTACATTTTTCTAATTTTTCACAAATAAAAAAGGACTTTTTAGACCAAAATTTCTTTGCTATCTGAAATCACAATGTGTCAGGAGAAAACAATCTCTGAATCACATGGATAGGTTAAAGTGTCAAAAAGTTATTCTCACATAAAGTGATACATGGCAGATTTAAAAAATGGGGCTCTGTCAGAGAGGCCAAAACTGGCTCCGCTGGTAAGGAGTTAATACCAAAGAATTTGTGATTGCAATCATTTTCAGGAAGAAACTGAGTATTATCTGACAGAATTGCAGTGGTGCCAATACTTTTGGCCACCACTGTAGGTCGCCAGGGCTGATGGTGCAGCCGTTCCCCGGGCTCTGTCGGGTCACCGAGTGTTCCGATCACCGGACAGAGCAGGGAAACTCTTTGATTGCGCTGCAGTGATCATCCGCTGCAATCAAAGGGTTAAAGCATCGGGGTGCGGAGGTACAGCCCCGATCTCTGCGGCTCCGGGCGGCGCAGCTGCGCTAACTCCAATGTCTGCAGCGACGTCTTTAGATGTCGCTGCAGATGAACAACTTGCACCAGCCGATGTCTAAAATCGGTGGGCGGTCATTAAAGAGTTAATAGAAAATCTATGCAGCAGTCCCCACTGCATGGATTTTCCGCCGGATGGTTCTCGACACTGCCGGCGGTCTGAAAAACTTAGAACATGTTCATTCTTCCGCCCGGTTTTCGGGCAGAACATGAACATTTGGGTGTGAAGGTGGACAGCTTGAATCTGCAGACAAAAGCCGTCCCTCTGCGTGACAAAAAAAAGTCTAAATACCGGTCTGGAAATCCAACTGGTATTTGCCGTGTAAACACACCCATAAAGTGTAACGTGTCAGATTTAAAAAATGGGGCTCTGTCAGGAAGGCCAAAACTGGCTGCGCCGGTAAGAGGTTAAAATGGAAAGAGCACACAGAGCTCTGAAGTCCAAATCTACAACTAATCTACCAAGGGACATTATATGTTTACAAGATTTTGAGTTAAAAAAGCGCATAATGGCAAAGGCCAAGGTATTACAATCTGTTGAATATGAAGGTGCTAAGATCCAATTATATCCTGACTTGTCATGGCTGACTCTGTATAAGCGACAGTGACTCAAACCCGTATGAGCCGCACTCCAAGGAAAGGAGAGCATTTATAGATGGGATTTCCTCTTTATATCGTTGGCCTCTAAAGATGGGAAATCCGCTACACTGCATATGCACAGTGACTTCCAGAGTTTGTGCTCGGTGTTTGACTTTTCAGTTCCGGACATACCAGACTGGGAACCGAATCTGCCGCCACCACCATTGCCTACTGTATGGATGCAAATGTCAATCATCCTAAGGCCTTGTTCACACGGCTTATTTCGGGACGGATTTGCTGCCGTATTTACGATGGTAAATCCGTTCTGAAATCAGTTACAAATAAGTAACAGGCCATTTAATATTGCTTTCAATGGGAAATGTGTCGTCGTTTTGGCCGCAAAACAGTCGGAAAAACAATGGTCCTGTCACTTATTGAGCTGGATTTCGTGACGGATTCACCCCATATAATGAATGGGGATTGTAAATCCGTCGCGAAATACGTGCCACAATTAGTGACACTTATTTGCAACTGATCTTCAACTGATTTCGGAACGGATTTACGATCGGAAATCCGACATAAATCTGTTCTGAAATAAGCCGTGTGAACATCGCCTAAGATTCAAGAGGATCTCCCCCTTTAGCAGGTACCCCTATTCTGACCTAAAGGTCTTGATGGATTGTATTGTTCCTGCCTGAGTCACTGAACTGAATGTATTTATTTATTTATTTTTTTTTCTGTTCTCATATACAGCCCCTAATGTTGTTGTTATATGCTATGGGTGTTGAGATTGGGTTCTCTAACCTCCCTCCCGCTCCATCTCTCCTCTCCCTTTTATTTTCCTTCCTTTCTCTCTCTCTTTACCTTCACCTCTCTTATCTTGCCTTGCTCTCGACATGTATTAAAAAGTAGGAAGTAGTTCTGAGTGGTGGTTTCCAGGTGCCTGATACCTACCACTCGTAGGGGTTCCTTTTTCTTTTTCTACCACTCGAGGAGGACCAAGCCCTACAGTTTCTTGACTTCTTGGTACTTGGCCGGGTCCTTTTTTTTCCTTGGGGCTTATCAGTTATCGTAAAGATCTTGGTTCTTCCCTATTCCAGGACAATGGAGTACTACTCCCTACAATGTTGGTTATGTTGCTAGGTATCCTATGCTATGCGAAACACCTGTTTTTTTCTTGTTAGTCTTGTGTTTCCAGTCCATACCCCATTCGACCCTTACTGAGCAGTTTAGTACATTATACTGTGGAGTGTTTTTTTGTGCCTTTGACCCAATAGTTAAATTAGTGTCTCTAAATGTCACGGTCCTGAACTCAAATGTAAAATGTCGGCTCTTGTTATCAGAGCTTAAAGCTCTAAAGGCAGATATTGCTTTCATTCAAGAGATGCATTTTGACAAATTGGGTTATTTCTCATTTTCTATAGATATATAGTCACAGGGATATATAGCCTCATAAGAAAAGCCAAAGAAGGCCGGAGTGGGTGTCTTAATTGCATACGTCTGTCCTCTGCAGGTCACTTCTATCTGGCATTCTCAGAGAAACTTGACAGATTGTACTTGGACATTAGGGTCAGACTCTAGACAGACTTTCGTAAACTTATCAGGTGGTTTGCTTTATTTGACCTGTAGAGGACTGTACATTCTACAGAGCATTCTTTTTTTTTTTTTTTTCCCACGGACATTTCACAACTTTTTTCCAACTTATATGCCCTACCTCATACGCTTCCGAGGGATACATCTCTGCGGGAACGTAAACTAACTACATTCCTTAATTTCTGCAATATACCTACATTGCCTCAGCAGCTGTAAAATCTCTTAATGCTATTATCGCTATGGAGGAGGTAGAGGAGGTTCTTAAGTTATTGCCAAGCAGTAAGACCCCGGGGCTTGATGGATTGATTTATACTACCAAACATTTAGTCCTCAGGAACTGTCACATCAACTGAAACTTTATAATGCTATATTACAGGGATCTCCCTTGCTCTCCACGTTATTACACTCTTACATTACTCTATTGCCCAAGCAGGATAAAGATCCTTCGGAGGGAGCTAACTATAGGCCCATTGCATTACTTAATGCAGATATGACAATTTTAACCAAATAGACTGGCTGTCTGGTTGGCACAAGTTATTCATAAGGATCAGGTGGGCTTCTTCCTCAATTGGCAGGGAGGGGACAATAGACTAATTTGATGTCCTAAATAAAACAGACCAGTCCGCTATTCTTTTTAGCCTGGATGCCAAAAAGGCATTGGACCGGCTCAATTGGTCATACATGTTTGTGGTTTTAAGAAAATTTGGAATTTCTGGTCCATTGTTGAATGCCTAATAGGGATTGTATTCCCCTCCCACGGCTACAATAAGACTGCCACATGCTATTCCACCATTGCTAAAAATTTTTAATGGCACACGCCAAGGATGTCCACTTTTACTGTTAGTTTTTATCCTTTGCATTGTGCCTCTTACTTCTGTCATCTGCCTCCGTGGGGACATCCAGGCTATAGCACTTGGTAACAGGGAGTATAAATGATCACTTTTTGCAGATGATGTGCTTTTGACTATAACACGACCACACATTTTACTTCCTAGCTTACATGCTTTCTTAAAGAAGTTTTTTGACATATCAGGTGACAAAATTAATACAACAAAAATGAAAGCTCTTCCTATTAATGTCCTGGATACTCAGCTACATATGCTGCAAGCTAATTATCACTACATCTGGAAAGCAGATTCTATTAAATATCTATTACTACTTCTTACTCCTCTCTGTATGGTCACAATTTTCCAAATGTTTATCAGGAAGTTAGACAAATGTCTTCAAAAATGGAAGCCGTTGCCTATATCTCTCTTCGGCAAAATAGCAGTGATGAAGATGACGTTCTAGCCTAAACTTTTGTATCTATGTGAAGCTTTGCCCATCTTTGTACCGCAAAGTGATCTCAAAATGGTCCAAGCCTCCTTTTTTAGATTAATTTGGAGATCTAAAAGGCATAAAATGGCTAAATCGATCTTGTTGTCCCGTAAAGCATCTGGGGGTCTGTCAGTACCTGATGTAGTTAAAATACTATTGGGCAGCACAATTGCGTAGAATTCCTGTGTGGTCAAATGTATTTGCATTTTCCAAATGGATGGATATCGAAAAATGTTGTCACCCACTCATCCAAATGCGTTACTTTGGGCTGCTTTACAGGTACAGATTGATACTCCTTTATTGGGCCCAATGAAGCTTACTAGGGACATATGGAAGAGGTGTGCGGGTAGGTTTAACTCATGCTCCAGGGCTTCGGCAATGAGGTTTTTTTTTTTTTTTAATTTAATCCATGTTTGCCAGATGACTTGGGATCTCCACAGGTAAAACCTTGGTTTGATAACAAATTATTTAGGTTGGCCGACATTATTGATCATAAAACTAGACAACTACTCTCATTTGCCTTCCTGCAGTCAACTTTTCACATCCCTAGTACTTTCTATTACACTTACTTAGGCATTTTATGCAATCTTCCCTACACACACTCTCTATCAATAATATGTTTGAATGTTTATATAAAACATGCTCATCTACCAGGGGTCTTATATCAGACATCTATGATATGTTGCTTAATCCTGACCCAGAGGCACTACAGTAGTCTGGCATGCTTACATGGTCAAATGGGAGAATTATTGGGACACGAAGATCTCTATGGAGACATGGAGAACTATTTGGAGAAAGGCAGGACAAACTTCACAATGCACTCTTTACAAGGAAAATCAATATAAAGTGCTCCTGCTGTGGCACCATACACCCGCATTGTTACACAAGCTTAATCCTACTGTTGTGGATTCTTGCTGGAGATATAACTGCGGGCGCCCACATGTTTCATATCTTCTGGTTGTGTCCTTAAATGGAGCCCTTTTGGACCACCAGGAAAAATTCTGCAAAAATGGGGTTCCTAGAGTATGGAAGAGCTGGTAGCCATAGATTTACAGACCTTTGGCAGCAGGAGCCAGTTGTAATGTACAGCCAGGCTTCTGTGGCAATGGTAGGTGTCTGAGCTAGTGGTGGTAGATGGTGCAGTTAAAAGTAAATTGCAATTAAGTGGAAAATGTTTGAAAAAAAGATCAAAATAAACAACAAAGACAAATCCTGCTTATCCAATAAAACACTTAAGAGGGCAAAAAGATGCATACTCACAAAATGGCTTGATCCTACCCTGACTACACCTAATATGATAATGGAACAAGTCATTACATACACATGGATAGGCGGGAGAAAAAGCGTATGGAAAAATTCTCACTCACAAAGTTTCTTTACAAAATGGTGGTTGTTTTATTGAAACATTTATGACAAAACCAGAAGTTAAACAGGTAATGCTTCCCTTTTTGAGCTGGTATCTAAAAGCAGATGTTGCGGAGACACTGGGTCAGCTAAAAAAATAATTATAAAATAAGGCGTCTCCAATGGGTGGCTTCTGGACACTCAAAATGGTTACTAGCATCAGACAGGATTGCTCAGACCTTTCCAACCTATTACACTATGGGTGAAAAGTATCATATGACAGTTATAATCAGGAACTTTCGAATTCCTGAAATGTAAAAAACAAAGTTGGACAAACAATTTTATCTAGCTCAAGTTTCTATATGTTTTCAAGTTTGGTTATCTTGACATGTTTGAAAGTTATGTATTCCTGATATGTCTCCTGATACACAAGTTGTTAAAGTTTCTTTTCTCAGGAAACATAATAAGGGCTCGTCTCCATGGCACAGGACAAATAGCGGTCGGTTTATCCGACCGGTATTTGTCCGGTTTTTGTGCCGTGCACACAGCCGCAGGGGGACGGCTTTTCTCCGCGATGAGCGGAGAAAAAACACCTCCCCCTTCCCATTGACATGTTCATATTCCGTCCGAAAACCGGACGGAAGAATGAACATGTACAATGTTGTTCAGGCTGCCGGCGGTTTGATAGATGATAGATGGGGTCTAGAGTGTTGCACTTTAATATGATATGTTGGTAATTGTATAGGGGTACTGGTTGTTATTTTAGATATATTAAATAAAAGTTACATTTTAACAGGGAATAATACTTTTGCAGTGAAATATTTGGTTAATACTCCCTGCCTATATCATATATGGTGATATTTATTGTGGACTAATAGTCACTCTCTCTCATCCCAGATTATACCACTGTTTTGAACCTTTGTTGCCAATAAATCTATCAAAAGCTTCCAAAGACATGACATCATCATATGGGCTGTTCCAAAATGTTTAAAGGATAGTAATTCTAGTGTATGTAAATTGTTGACTTTGCAGAAAGTAATAAAAATGCCTTAAAATATTTTTCTTTCGTTACCCTGGCAATTGGCAAATATAAATAAATATATATATAAATAAATATATATATATATAAATATACACACACACATTTTGCAAAATTTTTATGCTGAAATAGCTTCCCTTAACTGTGTTAGAGTAATAAGTTATTATACTTACTACTCCAAGAAAAGTGACATCTTTAGGTGTTTGCCAGCTGGCTCCCGCGGGAAAGCAATGATGAGTCACAGGTCAAATTCAAAATCACTCTGGGAGCAAAGCCCCCAAGGCCTTTATTTTACAGACAAATTGTTACATGATATGAAAGAGTTAAATGACAAGCTCACCCTAACCAATAAAAATACAGTGTGGGCATGAATAATCATTGGTAAACTTAATTAAACGTCAAACAAAATAGATAAATCCTCTAAAAGTGCCAAACTATAGAAAAAACATTTTATTACTCTGCAGGTGCCCAAATGGTATCAAGGTTATTCTAGTTCTGCTTTCCTATTATAATTGGACATCACAATTGGACACCTGTGCTTATCTCAAAACAGCACATGTGAAAGGAATTTTCCTGCCAGTATTCATCCTTGGCACCTGTAAAGCAATTCATGGCTACAATACTGCTAAGTTTCAGAAGTTTCATGAAAACATCTTTAGAATACACAGAGAAAGCGACGGAGTAGAACAAAGAAATAGACAAAATGGAGTCAGTTCAAGCCTAGACAGCATGGCTATATTTGTTCTAACATTTCCTCCATTTTTTCTCTTTATTTTGTTTTTTGCATGTTTGTTTCTTTCTTTCACGCAACATTCCTTAACTTCATTTATCCCTGTGGCGAAAACTTCTTGAAATCATGAGATTACCACAATAAATGCAATTTTTGGATAGTCTCTGTTTGTGGCTTGAAACATATGTGGCATCTGGCGGTTCCCTTTTATCCGGGAGACTCTGTTCACCATGCAGACTTGCACATAGGACAGTCTCAGTAGATGCAGACTTACTGTCCTGCAGGTGAAGCTCAGTGGCAGCCTTGACATAAGTTGTCTCGGGAATCGAAGTAACTAGCTTTACTTCCTCAGTGATCAACACATTCTTAATTTCTGATGAAAAGGAAATTTCAGAATTAATAATCTTTTCACAGCAAAAGAACATAAGTAGTTCAGCCAGAACATCATATAACATGCATAGTGTTCTCTTTAAATCGATATAACCTCATTATGTGGGTCCTGTTACTGAACACATACTTCATATACTGTATCTATATGCTATTGTCTTTTATACCTCTCAGGTGAAATCAAAATCTGCCATCACCGAACAAAAGAGTACACAAAACCTCCCACATTTAGTTCAGTGAGGGTGATTTTCAGACACAGCATAAATGTTCCTTCTATAGGAGAACATGTACACAACCAATAATCCATAAGGTAAATAAAAAGTTCATTTCACAATAGTTGGTAACCCACTATTCCAACAACCCTTGAAGCAGTAAGTCATCAACCACTATGAAACCTTAATGTCTCTTTAAGTTCTGACAACCAGCATCAATATGAATAGTCAATGTGTCATATTGATGACTTCTCTTAAAATTTGGAGGTCCTCTGGTGATGAGAAGTTTGTATTTGGTGGTTCTTTCCTTTCCACCTTGACAGATACCGGAGTAGTTAGTCACATCTGGTATAGGTCTTCAAATCAAACATTTAATTCCCTTAAAGCAGTTTTCAAAATTTAACCCTGGAACAAAATAAGAAATCCTCGTCAATCAATCATACTTGTGCCTTATTCCATTTTTGCCATGAACCATTCTCCTATTTCCTTTTCACGTATCTCTTTATCATTAACCTTTAAGTTGGAGACTAAATTCTCCAGATACAGTCTTAATCTGAAATGAATAAATATACCCAGTTTCTGTTGCAGAAATCTGTAGCAATTGGAGAAAGTCTTTTATCAAATGGACAAAACAACACTTCATAAAAAAATAGATTCTCTTTTTTTACAATGTTCTGAGTGCGGAGCTAGTGGCAAACAATTAACCCAGGACTTCCCTGTATTGTCTTTGTTACCTTGTGTGCTCCATACCAGCATTTCACCTCTAATAGCAGCATCCTTGCTGCTGTCTTTATAGTTGCATTGGCACTTGGCCATGTTTCTGAACATCCTGAAAGCGATCCATACAGGCAAAAACATATTAAAGGTTCCTACCACAGGTGGTCTTTTGTAATGTATCTGGAGTCCCTGAAAGTGTCAGAATGACACAATAGCTCCGGGCTGTACTTCTGAGGCACCTTGACACCTGGTTCATGGAAGGAAAAAATCTAACATTGAAAGTGAGTTGGGACCAAGATAGGATGACATGGAATGTCAGACATTGTTCAGACAAGTACAAAGAAACCCACAATTCAGGCACCGAACCATGTTCAAAAACGGAGTCCCTGCTGTACTTTATGTATAGATGACTGCACTTAGGCCCAAACAGGCACGGTCATTACAGGCAGGTGGATTAAAACTCCGTGGTAAACTAGTACTGATTTACCATTTTCGCCATAGCTTCTCTAGAGCTGCGGGTGGGGCTATGGCCTGAATGAATCATAATGGGAAAGAGTGCCCTGGGTTAACATTTCATCCACCTGTTAAACATCACACACACACACACACACACATATGTTGTCTGTTTGTACTTCCCACTCTCCTTAATTCTATATTAAGCATTTCTGCTATTGAAAATCTATAATTCTTTACAGATCTGCATAACATACATACATAGACCTCTGACAGGGGCTTCAAATTTGCTATAACTGCAGCATCTTCATATACAGTGTTACCCACAATTACTGAAATATGTACAATGATTGCCTGAATATTACAACCAATTGTCTTGCATCTCTAATGACACAGCATAAGCAAATTGGCCGAATACAGCCAATTGGCATAGGCTTTGTCATTAGAGAGCATGGTGTTTTGCTGGAGTATCTAGCCAATCACTATGCATGTTTCAGCAGGTATGGGTAACCGCCAACCAAAAGCAGGAGATGGTGCCTTAGAGGCACACCCGACTGCCTAGATATTTTAGCCAATCGCCATACTACCATTATGATGGTCTCTCTCAATGTGTCTGGCAACTTCTAAGGCCATAGTAATTTGAATCTATTGCAACTCATCTAAAGAAGGCCACTGTATTAATACATTTTGATGATACAGTAGGGGAAAAAAAGTAGTCAGCCACCAATTATGCAAGTTCTCCCACTTAAAAAGATGAGAGGCCTGTAATTGACATCATAGGTAGACCACAGCTATGAGAGACAAAATGAGAAAACAAATCCCGAACATCACATTGTCTGATTTGGAAAGAATTTATTGGCAAATTATGATGGAAAATAAGTATTTGGTCAGTAACAGAAGTTCATCTCAATACTTTGTTATATATCCTTTGTTGGCAATGACAGAGGTCAAATTTTTTCTGTAAGTCTTCAAGGTTGGCACACACTGTTGCTGGTATGTTGGCCCATTCCTCCATGCAGATCTCCTCTAGAGCAGTGATATTTTGGGGCTGTCGCTGGGCAACACGGACTTTCAACTCCCTCCAAAGGTTTTCTATGGGGTTGAGATCTGGAGACTGGCTAGGCCACTCCAGGACCTTGAAATGCTTCTTACGCAGCCACTCCTTCATTGCCCTGGCGGTGTGCTTGTGATCATTGTCCTGCTGAAAGCCACAGCCATGTTTCATCTTCAGTGCCCTTGCTGATGGAAGGAGGTTTGCACTCAAAATCTCATGATACATGGCCCCATTCATTCTTTCATGTACACGGATCAGTCGTCCTGGTCCCTTTGCAGAGAAACAGCCCCAAAGCATGATGTTGCCACCCCCATGCTTCACAGTATTTGAAGGTGTTCTTTGGATGAAACTCAGCATTCTCTCTCCTCCAAACACGACGAGTTGTGTTTCTACCAAACAGTTCTACTTTGGTTTCATTTGATCATATGACATTCTCCCAATACTCTTCTGGATCATCCAAATGCTCTCTAGCAAACTTCAGATGGACACGGACATGCACTGGCCTAAGCAGGGGGACACATCTGGCACTGCAGGATCTGTGTCCCTGGTGGCGTAGTGTGTTATTGATTGTAGCCTTTGTAATGTTGGTCCCAGCTCTCTGCAGGTCATTCACTGGGTCCCCCCGTATCGTTCTGGGATTTTTGCTCACCATTCTTGTGATCATTTTGACCCCACGTGGTGAGATCTTGCGTGGAGCCCCAGATCAAGGGAGGTTATCAGTGGTCTTGTATATCTTCCATTTTCTAATTATTGCACCCACAGTTGATTTTTTCACCCCAAGCTGCTTGCCAATTTCAGATTCAGTCTTCCCAGCCTGGTGCAGGGCTACAATTTTGTTTTTGGTGTCCTTCGACAGCTCTTTTGGAGCTGGAGTTTGGAGTGTGGCTGTTTGAGGTTGTGGACATGTGTCTTTTATACTGATAAGTTCAAACAGGTGCCATTACTACATTACTACTCTTAAAGAAGTTGTTAAAGGTCTGTGGGAGCCAGAAATCTTCCTTGTTTGTAGGTCACCAAATACTTATTTTCCACCATAATTTTGCCAATAAATTCTTTCCAAATCAGAAAATGTGATTTTCAGGACTTGTTTCCTCATTTTGTCTCTCATAGTTGAGGTCTACCTCTGATGTCAATTACAGGCCTCTCTCATCTTTTTAAGTGGAAGAACTTGCACAATTGGTGGCTAACTAAATATTTTTTTTCCCCACTGTACTTGGCATCACACATCTACTCAGAAATTCAGCAATGAAACTAATTCTTCCAAACCCCACTTATACATGCGCACACAAAATCAACATACCGTAATAATTAATTAGATGTGAGGGTAGTATGATTTTACCTTTTGCTTTGGTTAAAAAAAAATAAAAATACAGCACTTCTCTGCACAAGTTAATAACACTGCTTTCTGTCACGTGAAAACCTAGCATTCTTTTGGCATGATCTAAGACAAAGAAGGAAAAATGCTTTGGCTACATGTATTACCATAAATGATCAAGATCTTAAAAAGAATATAATTGACGCTGTTAGTTTTGTCATTCATCATCCCTTTTATACCTTGTTTACCCCATCCATATTATTCTAATAAGTGGTCAGTCAGCGTCTCTCTGACACAGGTAATCATCACAAATAACACACATTTTTAAACAAAGGTTTAAAAATACAAGATGGATCTTTTTGTAGTCACTCCGCTTGTATCAACAAGAGATACATATATAATCTCCCATAGTCTGGTTGCACTGATGTACACTGCTAGAGCAGAGAAAAGATTTAGGCAGAGGTCTGAATCCCCCCCCTCCTCTCCTCCCTTATTGTACTGGTGTAAGTTGAGAAATATTGGACATTTTTTTTTTCCCTAACCGCAAATCTAGCTCCACTGCAAATCATCAGGCTCAGGCAGACCACATTTAAATAGGTCTGCCTGTCAGTGCCATAGTTTCTATTCACTGACATGCTATTCTAATGACACTTCTTTTATTTCCAGCCTATCTATAGCCTTTACACATGTTTGGTGCATAACAAAACACACATGCGAGGGGCATTGAACTTTAGACACCATTTCTAATCACACAAAAACCGCATTATACACTGAAAACGAGACTCGATAATTCACTTTGAAGCGCCTTCCTTCATATGTCTCTCAAAGTTATGCACATTACACTCTATGCCATACAAAGTTTGGCGCATTAAGCTCTATATAATGCGCCAAAAATCTTCATACTGTCGTATTCTACACTCTTCTATACCTATTTAGAACTGGGTTGTGGGCGCCAAGTAAAAAAAAAAAAAAAAAACCCATTTGAATTCATACATTGCCCTTTTGTGTTTTTGCTCTACAGATCTGTGGATCAAAAATCCATTAGGTGGCAAAAACCTGCGTAGTGAACCATTTTTCAATGTTTTGTAAAGCCCACGGACCCTCAAGGGCTTTGACAATATTCATTGCCGACTCTGACCCTTGTTTCCGAGCTTGTTTTCTCATATTGGATCCCATTTCCAGTCTCTATTCCTAGACTGTGTTTTCCTGTGTCTGCTGACACACCACAGCCTAATTCCTTGGTCTTTCCGCTCTCGCACCCTTGCAGAGCAAAAACGAATCCGATTCAATCGGGCTATTTCCACACTTGCAAAACACTTGAGTGTCCATCATCAAATTTACACAAACAGAATTGTGCTGCCAATGTTTAAAACAATCTCTGAATGTCAGTGAAAGAGCTCACACATGTAATTGAGTTTTTTTTTTTTACACTCACAATGGTCTTCCAAGATGATCCGCACAGAAAATATTCTCAAACAATGAGTTCTCCATAATTACAACCAAACTCAAGACAAGCTACAAGTAACTAAATTTGTTACCCAACTCCTGAAGAGAGAGAGAGTAATAACTAATAGGCTATGTCTATTGTTTTCTAAAAACGCTGAAAAAATGACAGTTCCTATAGACTTCCATTGTAAAAACCTCCTGCTGTCTCCACTGAGCTTCTTTTTTTCTGGTCGTCTTTTGCAACATGTTGTAAAAATCGCCAGAGCAGAGCAGAAAATTAACTGCAGAAGTCTATGGAAAGCGGCGGATGTTTTTTTGACGCGTTTTTACGCTGTTTTTTGACGCAATTTTTCAATGAAAACCCACAAGAGACCCAAGTCTATAGTGGGTGTTAACAAAGGTTATACATTATCAAATCTGCATACAAGTGTCCAATGTGTCCTTGTTTGTACTGTTCATAATAAAATGATCATGCTTTGGTCGCTAACGATTTTTGCGCAGTTGAAGATTTTTTTTTTTTCTGCTAAAAATACGTTTTTCTTTATTGAATTTTGGCACCTGAATCCGTTTTTTTTAAGGATTTTAGCGCTAAAATCCCTTTCTTTACATATTTTGGTGCTAATAAAGTTCTTAACTTGTGACACTACAAATACGTTTTTTTTAACTGATTTTGGCGCTAAAATCCTTTTTCTTAACTTTTA
>JAODAL010057036.1:0-22923 GCA_025379985.1 Phyllomedusa bahiana
CAGGTCGTCAAAAGGGGGAAGGGAAGGGGGGAGGGCTTGGGTGGTGGGTGGACTGGGCACGGTGGGGGTAAGGGAGGCTGATCTCTGATCATACTTGAGAGACATGGGGCAGGGAAGCTTGGTGGGGCGGAGGAGGGGAGGCGGAGACAAAGGGTTGACAGTGGTTAGAGGCCCGGGGTCGGTCTGGCCTTTTTTGGAAAAGTTTTCCCCTCCATTTCAACTCTGCATTGTGCATGTGACTAGACAGTTGGGGGTGGTTAACCACTTAAGGTTTTTTTTGCCTCTATTTAGCGTTTAAAAGGCAAAGGCGGCATATACACGGGGTGAATAAAAACTTGCTCAAAGAAGGCCCAGGCTTAAAGGCCCCTGGCCCTTTTTTTGACGGCGATAAGAGGAGCGGGGTTTGCGCTGACCGGGCTGGGGGAAATCATATCAGCGGACTTCTGCGACCGCCTCCTCCCCTTTTTGTGAAGGTATGGAATAGTTTTGGAAAAGTCTCTTATTAAAAGACGGCAAATCCAATTTTTCTCAAACCCCCTCTAATCAAAACAAAATTGCGGATTAAAAATTTAACTGCAAGGTTTTCTATCAAAAATCTGGACTGGGCAAAAGCCAAAAAACACGTAACGTTTTTGTTTTTAATAAAAAACGGAATTTTTTGCATTTCAATTCACCTGGGGAATATAAAAAATTGGTTTTAAAAGATTTAAATAGATGCGCGTAAATGAACAGTGGGGTGCCAAAAGTCAAAAACACGTAACGTTATTTTTGATTAATAAAGGTATTTTTTGCACCTTTCATTTCACCTGTGGTGAATATAGAATTGCTGTTTTACGATTTACGTAGATTAATTTTTTCTTTTTTTAAGGAAACTCCACACCTGTAGAGGCTATCTGCTGCCTTTGAATCCTTTTTTCTGTGCAGACGACAGATTGTTTGTTCTCCCTTTTTTCTTTTCCATTGGTTTTCTTCTGTTTTCGGGTTTCTGTTTGCATTATCTATATTTAGGAGGTTTTTTTTATAACTATTTGGTATCTCTGTCACTTGTCCCTTCCCCTTGTCCCCAGATTATACTTTGACACGACAATTTTATGCTGATTGTTTTTTTTTTTTCAAAAGTAAACATAAGTAATGTAATTGATTTATTTCTGCGTTTGTGACGTTTCCCTTTTAAAACAGTTTTGGGAAAAAAAAGAAAAGTAACTTTTCCCGTACAAGGAAAGCTTTTTAAATGTAGGGGAAGGAAATAAAGGGTATTATCAAGTATATTGCTTTTTTTTTTTGCTTTGTTATGTGATAGGAGGGGGTTTATCTTTTCTGCGTACACACAGGTTTTTCCTGTTTCCGACTGCTCTGTCTCCTCCTCTTATTTGATTTCCCGGAAACTGCTGTCGTCCATTTAATTACTCCCTGCGTGGTAACTCTAAAATGGAGCTTTGTTTAAGGACACATTTCCACTTTTAGAGCTCTGTAGTCTTGTGTACTACAGATTTTTACATTCCTGCAGTCAATTCAATTAACAGGCCAATTTTGTATCAAAGAAAATTTTCCAACACTGCTATAGACCCCCCCCAAACCTTCCCAAGGAATTGTAGTCAAGTTAGTGCCTTGTAAAACTACTGATAATTAAACCCCTTTAAAAATCTTCTGATTACCCATATAATACACACATTACTGGGTATACTTGCCAGGCACCCCACGGACAATTTCCCCCCACCCTCCCCCCCCAGGCATGAAAAGCTACTCAAAAGTCAAAAACCGGGGACCCTTCATTTTAAATCCATAACCCCTTTGGGAAATACTTGAGAGGATGCAATGGGGAGAGGAAATCACCCCCTTAAACCCACATGAAATTAGTCACTATTTAATATGGCATTAAGGGGTTAAGCTGTTTAAACGAGATATGTCACTCTTTGCCATTGGAGCAGGATCGGGCCACCCATAAAATTACCTGAGCCCCAATTTCATCCACCCCAGGGCCCTGATGCCTCTCTTTTTTCCCCCCACTGACAAAAACCATGTGGACCTCAGGGGATTAACATAAATCTCAAGCAGGTGCCTCCTACATGAAGTTTTTTTTTTAAAAATGCTCTCACAAAAACCTACAGAGAATTCAAAATGGTCCATGCCCCTTTGGGGCTCATATCAAAATTTTCCGGGTTAATCCCTTAATAAACACCCTCTTTTGCTGGGGGGTTACTGGTTTCTCCTGTGAGATCCAAAAAGATTTTGGTTGTCTACAGAGAGGGTTCGTGGCTCCTAAAAAAAGCTTAGTTAACGAGCCAGAAAGGGAAGCCCCTTTTTCCCCGTTTAATATGTGATTGCCAGTTTGTGACAGGGCATAATCAAAGAATTTTTCCCCTGATTTATTGGGTCTTTTGAATTCCAGACCCAAAAAAGGCTGAGGAAAATTTATACGTCAGCCCTGGCCCTAAGTAGCCCGCGCTTTTTTGCGTAGGAAAAAGTAAGGATGAGTGAACCTATGTTCCTTTTCTTAAAAATACTTTTATTCTTGCATCAAAAACAGAATTATGCAACACTACAAAACCCCAAAAATATAGGGAAAGGGTATACTTAGACTAATCGGCGAGAACGCCCTTTCCCACCCCACATTTGCCCCATCTTTTAGACATACCCGGGAGACTTTGGGACTGGGGCAGCTAAACAACACACTTCGCGTTTCGAACTGTCATGCCCCCTTTCTAAAGCAGCGTGGAAAACTCGTCTCCCTATAATACACAAAAACATTAATTTTTAAAACTAACAAAACATTAAAAACATTAATTTCACCTTATTCCCAAAACTTTCCCAGATTAAAAATTTTCTTTTTAGTCCCTTTGGTGCATAGCTTTTAAAAGTTACACCCAAAGGTTTCTTTTGTAACAATTTATTTTGTTTCGCTTTTTATCCCTTACTACTTCCCTCGAGAATAGACCATCATAATTCTGATAAACCATGTCTTCCTCAACAAATTTCTGGCTAAAACCCATGTTTCATATACATATTTTTTTGTCCTTTATTTTATGTTCTATTTTCTACTTTTAAATTACCTTATAGCAGACCTAGTTCGTTAAGCCCATTTTATAATCTTGTTTTTTATCTAATTAGACCTTCCCACAGAAAATTTTTGCATAACCATCATTTGTGCTATTACATTTATAGAACCCTTTTATTCTAATTAAGGTTTCCTTTATTGGGAGGTTATAAAAGGACCTTTTATAAATTAAGGGGTTCGACAAAAAAGACAGCTTATGTTCCTTTCCACTGTACTAATTTTTTCTCTGTCTTTTTTTTTTTTTTTAAAATCTGGGACACTAATTGTTTTGGCCCCTGTACAAACCTTTTTTTGTTACCCCTTGGGGAGGTTCCCTAAATAATCTACCATATTTTTTGATCAGTTGTTTTATATTTTCCCAAAAGTTTAAGAAAAAGTTTTTTTAAACTTTCTGCAGTTTATCAACACCAATGATACAAAAACTTCCTGTTTGCTTCTCCTTTGTTTTAAAACCGGTTTTTTTGACTTTTTAAACTTTTATCCCAACCTCTTCCAATCTTTTTTTCCCTTTCATCCCCTTGTGTAAATTTTTCAACTATTTTCTGCTACTTATCACATAACTTCATCCTTCCCCAAAAACCTTTTAGCTCTAAAAAACTGAGCTTTGTTATGCCTTTGAACACTTTTGGTGTGTGTTCTATGTTTGTGTAGATGTTTTATACATCACATCCTTTGGGAAAAAAACTTTTTGCTAATTCATTATCCGTTTGATGACTTTAGCATCTAAAAAAATTGGGTTAAGACGGCTTTTTTGTTACCTAACTAATTAAGGGGTGTACCCCATTAAATAACAAACACAACTCTTCCAAACCCCTATTTTTAGTACCCAAACCCAAAAAAAGAAAACTTCGTCGATTTCCATGCCAGACACAAATTTTTCTTTTAAAAGGGGGGTTATCGTTTCATTAAATGGTCTTCAAATAAAATTGGGCAGTGAAAACAAGCAATTTTCAAATTGGGTGTCATTAAAAGCGCCTTGTTCTCACAGTGTCCCTTATCTTTTGTTTTTTTTTACACTGATATTCATGGGGTCTAATCCCTCCTATCCCCCCTCTTTCAATTCACTAGCTGAAGCTCATTTTTCATTTGACAGCCCCCCGGGTCGAAATTTACGGGGGCGTGTGTCTGACTAAGTTAGGGGCTTAGCATTTTTTGTTTCCCCCACCCAGAGAAACAGACGCAGCGATTGTACAATGAAAAACATGCAGTTTTGACCCTGTGCCTAACCTCCGCATAACGAACTGTGCCCAATTGAAAGCTGTAATACTCTAGCTATGAGAGATCAGTGCTCAGATTTGATTGAATGCAGCCTGTGGGATGTATACACTCTTTTAAAAAAGACGATAGGGAAAACACGTGATATTGGGATCAAGGGGGAGGGGGGGGGGGGAGTCTCAGGGCCCGCAGTTAAAAGGGGGGATATGTATCCCCCGGGGGGGGAAAACCCCCGCATCCCAAGCTGGGAAGCTAAGAAAGTGGAATCAGCCCAAGTAAGGAAGCGATACATCCCCTTTTAAGAAAAAGATTTACATATGCCCTTTTTTTTCAAAAACATAAATATAAATATTTAAATAATTTTGGACCAAAAGGGGACTCCATTGAGGTCCCCTGCAGCTGCAAAAAAAGAATTCTCCAAACCTAAAAATTAGTTTTTTGTCACTTAAAAAAGGGTCCCGGGTAAAAACCACCCAAAAAAGGGAAAACCCATTTAAAAAAAAAGGGGTTTCTATAAAATTAATAGCAAAAAATTTTGTGTATATGTTTAAAAATTCCCCCTTTGGGGAAGGTCAAATTTTGGACAAACAACAAGATGTAAAAAAATTTAAAAGGCCCCAAAAATTGGATAGAAACTTAAGGGCAAATGGCCCCCAAAGGGCTAACGGGAAAATTTGAATCTCAGAATGTTTTGGTGAAATAAGGTGAAAAAATTTTTTTTTAATTTTTTTTGGTAAATTTTTTTAACTTTAAAGGGTTAATGTGTATTTTTAAAAGCGGGACAGAAGTTTCCCCATTTTTGAAAGGGGGCGTGAACACTTCTAAAAAATCGCAAGTGTGATGTGAGCTGCCCGAAAATCCAGTGTTTTCCGGGGTATGCGCAAAAAACGATCCCAGGGAAATTGAACGGACGTTTTTCAACGATTACCCTTAAATAAACCACTTTCCCCAAAATTTTTAAAAGTTTTGTAGGGGCTTTTGAATTGCTGTTTTGATGCACAGAATAAAAGTATATTTGAAGATAAGGAACATATGGTTCAGTCATCCATCTACTAGTACGTTGTGAATGCTTCGCAAGACTTGTAGGAGAAACTTCCTTGATGGATCTAAATGGTTTTACTGGTTGATATATTTAAAATTGGTGGTAAATTTACATAAGTGACTGTTTGCATAGGAAGGCTGAAGTCAGGGCACACATACTGACATAGAATCTAATGTAGCAGCATACAGGAGTATACAGGAGCTTGATAATATCCTGTATTACTATGTGGAAAAAATGTAATATAGTTATCCCTTAAAGGGATTTAAAAAAAGGAAAAACATTAAAAATAATGGAACAAAATAACAGATTAAAAATAAATATTTGTTAAAAAATGACTGTTCATACATTACACAAAAGTAAAATAAACTTACACATATTTAGTGCGAGATGTGAATGATGTAAAAAAAAATCCATAGAAATATGCTTTCTTATGTTCATGCTGCAAGAACATTGTTTAAAAGACTAAGTAGTAATGTATATGTAAACTCAAACTATGCACCGCAAAAAAACAAGTTCTTATACAACTGCATCACTGAAAAAATATAAAAAAAGTTATGACTGTTGAAACGCAGGGAAGAAAAAACTAAAAAAAATAGCTGCATCATTAAGACCTTTTCAGGTCTGGTGCTTAAAAGGGTTTTCTCGTCACACGCTTTCACAGACTTGAGCTATTACGGTCTCTTACAGCTTCAAATACAGGGGTGGATCTCTCCTCCCAGGAGGTGTGTGTTCCCTTACTGAAGACTTGTGACATCATCATTCTGTGTGAGCAGTGGAAGGGAGATAATGTCACAGCTCTGCAGATCTCCTGCATTGGTCGATTCTCATGTCTGCATGGCTGTCACCTCCCTCCACAAGCTCCTTGTAACCAGAACACCTACATTGGTGTAAAACAGTTTACATACAACTGAACCGATGAAAAAAAATGTAGAAAGGGATTTTTTTTCCCTTTTCCACCCCCCCCCCCCCCGGTTATCAGGAAAGGGGGGTAAAAGTGGGGGGCAACTGTTAAAAACTGGATATATGGGGGGGGGAAAAAGTAAATAAGGCGGGGTTACATGGGGGTGAGGAGAGGAATTTTAGGGGGAATTTTAAACAAATTGTATTGCAGGGGCCCGTGGACCTTTGGGCTTGTCAAAAAACCCCCCTCTTCAAAACTTTTTTTTAATTTCGGGGTACTTGAAGGCTGGGACACAAATTAAAAATTCCCGCCACCCTGCAGTGGATCTGGCTTCAGCCTCCCTTTATAAAAGGGCTTTGGTAAAAGGGTAAATTTTTAGGCATGTTGGGCAGAGGTCCAAATTGCATTCAAGGGGAAGGGCTGGGGGCTTTGGGGTTTTTTTTATACACACCAAATAAATAAAACCGATTTAATTTAGGAAACACAGTTGAGGCCCATAAATAGGACGGGGGGCTTTTTATGGGCAAGGGAACAAAACTTTTGTTTTTTTCCAAAAACTTGGGCCTTTCTGTATTCCCTTTCATGATTTTAAAAATTTTAGCAGTGAAGCAATTTTTTTTTTCGTTTTAAAAAAAAAAATTTGGGAGGGTTTAAGCTTTCATATGAGTAAATTTTTTTAAAAAAAAAACCCAAAGGATGAATTTTTAAGTAGATTTATAACTTTGGGTTTCCCCAAAAATGGATTTAATGACAGGAAAATTCTTCAGGGGGTGTACAGGGGCCCCCCGCATCCTGAGGGAACCCCCAAAAACCCCCTTTGGGAAAAAAAGAAGATTTGGAAACAGTGTGTTATATAAATTTCTGAAACCCCCCAAACCCGCAAAAACTGGGAAATTTTGGGCATGAGTATAATTTTTCAAATCCAAGCATCTTATAATTTATATCTTTGTACATGAAATTAGACGTTGTCAGAGACCGGGAGGGGGGACACGAACAAACACCAACAGAGGGGAAATCCCCGATATGGTCCCAACCACTGTCCCTGCCTTTTGGGGGGTACCTGAAAACCCCCAAAAAATCAGCCCCAAACCAAAGACTAGGAGTACATGATTAAAATGCGAACCCAAAACCCCAAAACAAACGAAAACAAACAAAATAAAGAAAGGGGGCGAAATAGCCAAGGGTCCAAAAACCCGTACCAAAAACACTGGGGGAGAGAAAATCAGGGGAACAAACAGGGTCAAAAAACAAAAAAAAGGAAAAAGGAAAAAAAGGGAAAGGGGGGCTACCCAAGCAAAAGACCTCTATAGCAGGGACAGGTGCGGTGAAGGCACCCTTTAATAGGTAAGCAGCGGACACAAAACAGGGTGATTGGTGGAAAAAACACAAAAAATAGGAAACAAGGCTGCAATCAAGGAGAAAACTGGTTATAAAAGGGTTTGGGGAGGATTCCCTGGACGGGCTTTGACCAAAACAATTACCACAGAAAAAGAAGGCCCTTCACTGGGAAAAAGAAAAAAAATTATTAGTTAAAAACCTGGGGGCCAGTGACCAGAGCCAAAAGCAGGGGGCGGCGGGCACAACATGACAGAATTATGTGAGCCTCAATGTCCCAAATAACACTTCGGGTGTAGTAAAGATGCGGGCCCAAATACCAAACCCCAACTTTTGATTTCTATGGGAGGAAAATGCTATCTAACTAAGAGAAAACGTTCATACGGAGGTGACTGAAAATTTGTTTCAAAAAGGCAAACAGTGAAATTTAACATGGTCATGGTTTTTTAAAGCCAATGAAGCCCTAAAACTCAACGATAACGTTTTTACCACTTCCTGGGGCCTCCCTTAATGGAGAATGGCCCAAAAATGCAGAAAGGGTGTTGGCGCCAAAAGTGCAGAAAGGCTGAAAACAAACTGAAAAGGCGGGGTTTCGAACTAAAATTTTAGAACTTTACTCGAACGAACATAAAATGACCTTCTTTTCAGTTCTAAAATTTCGAAATTTCTACTGGAACTTAACTTTTCTAGAACAGTTTGATCAACAGTAGTGGTGATGTTTTTGAAGCCCATTTCATTTCCACTTGTGTTTTAGGTGGGGGGAATTAAGGAATACCCTTTTCATCAACTTTCAAAGATTTGGCTAATCTGGATGTTCTTATTCAATTCCTTGATAACATTCAAGAATTCTCTGTTCCTTATAATATAAATTACAGGGTTAAGCAATGGAGTCACCACTGTGTAGAGCAAAGATATGACCTTACTAAAAATTAGTAATTGTCCTCTCGTTGGAACCACATAAACCGATATCAAAGTTCCAAAAAATATTGAGACCACAGACAGGTGTGAGCTGCAGGTGAGGAAGGCTTTCTGTCTCCCACTCTCTGATCGGATTTTCAGGATTGTGACAAAAATATACACATATGATATCACAATGACTAGTAAGGGACAGGCAAGTATACAGAAACCTACTCAGACAGTCTGGACCTGGAGACTAAATGTGCCTGAGCATGAAAGCTCCACGAGAGGGGTGTAATCACAAAAGAAATGGTCAACCACATTTGCTCCACAGAACTGTAGCCCACATATACCTATTTCATCCACCAGCGTCATTAGTAGGCTGAACACCCAGGTTGAAACAATGGATTTCAGACAAAATGACTCATTTATGGTAATATGGTAGTGAAGGGGTTTGCAAATAGCCATATAGCGGTCATATGACATCACTGTCAGAAGAAGACACTCAACACATTCGGAAGTAGCAAAAAAATAATATTGAGCCAGGCAGGCAGAGAACGACATGGTGGCCCCTTCATGAAGCACAAGACTCAGAGTATTGGGGATGATGTCCGTGGCCAGAAGAATGTCGGAGAGTGACAGCTGCATGAGGAAAAAGTACATGGGAGAATGGAGAGTTCTGCTCAGGTAAATTAAAACAATGATCAAAACATTTCCAACTACGATGAAGACAAATATGATAAGCAGAAAGAAGAAGAGCAGATACTTTAGGTTATCAAGACCTGGAAATCCAGTCAGACGGATACTGGAAATATTGTTCATGTTCTGTCACTTAAAATAAAATAAGATGACTTTCAGAAACATTAAAAATTATAGTGAAGAAAAATAACTAGAACAATAACAACAATGATGATAAGCAGATTAAGGTGTGTTG
Source organism: Phyllomedusa bahiana (assembly GCA_025379985.1). Classification (NCBI taxonomy): domain Eukaryota; kingdom Metazoa; phylum Chordata; class Amphibia; order Anura; family Hylidae; genus Phyllomedusa; species Phyllomedusa bahiana. The sequence goes on from JAODAL010057036.1 coordinate 9,380, forward strand.
ATTGTTGAGCCCCTTCCTACTGACTAGCTCTAATTAGTGAGGAACCTGACAGAAAGTTCAAACCTGTGCCGAGCACCAGAAGCTCAAAGGCGTTATCAGGTTAAATATTTTATTATATTTTAAGTAACTGCTACCATTTCAAAATTAAAAAAAAATTCTATATCCCCCTCTCTTCTCACCTCGGATAAAGCACTGCACCTTCCACACTCCTCACTAAAATTGGACAGAATGTCCCTTCTGCAGCTGCTGATCAGCTAAATATCATTGGATGACATCACCTTTCGGAGCACTTCTGACTGATAATGTCCATCAATGACAATTGACCTCTGCAGCCAACCAGTGGCTGTAGTGGGGATGTCTTGTTTGAAAGAAGACTGGAATAAAACAGTAGACTGGTGAAAAGTGAGAATTGTGCAGCGCTGGATCCCAGATGAGAGGAGATGGGTATTATATATATATAGATATATTTTTTTTAAATTAACAACAGTAAGCTAAATACTACTAAATAAAGAATGAATTGGGCAATCCCTTTAACTAAACATCACAAAGTTCTTATTAAAAGCAACAGACCTTACAGTATGAAGTATTGAAACCCTTTTAAATTGTTGTCCCCAGCATGGCATGGCCAGGCAGCTGTTGTAGGAAAAATGTACAAATGTACAGTAAAGTGGAAAATATACTACTACAGGATAGCCATTCAGATGAATACTTGTAATACAATGATCACTTGAGTCTTACAGTTCTTTGGGGCCAGCTTGTAGCTGGGATTTTTCCAGATGAAGTCCTTTACATCATAAGGTTTTCTGAGTGCTGTGACTGCTCTTCCCTCTGATTATTAGATTACTGTATTTAGTTATTTACAACTTACAGTGAAGGAAATTATTATTTGATCCCTTGCTGATTGTGTAAGTTTGCTCACTGACAAAGACATGAACAGTCTATAATTTAAGGGTAGGTTAACTTTAACATTGAGAGATAGAATATCCAAAATAAAATCCAGAAAATCACATTGTATAAATCATATACATTTATTAGCATTTTGCTGAGAGAAATAAGTATTTGATCCCCAACCAACCATTAAGAGTTCTGCCTCCTACAGACCAGTTAGATGCTCCTAATCAACTCGTTAGCTGCAGTAAGGGCAGCTGTCTTAAATAGTCACCTTTATAGAAGACTCCTGTCCGCAGAGTCAATTAATCAGTCAGACTCTAACCTCTACAACATGGGCAAGACCAAAGAGCTTTCTAAGGATGTCAGGGACAAGATCATAAACCTGCACAAAGCTGGAATGGGCTGCAAAACCATAAGTAAGACGCTGAGTGAGAAGGAGACAACTGTTGGTGCAATAGTAATAAAATGGAAGAAATACAAAATGACTGTCAATCAACATTGATGTGGGGCACCCTGCAAAATCTCATCTCGTGGGGTATTCTTGATCCTGAGGAAAGTGATAAATCAGCCAAAACTACACGGGGGGAACTTGTTAATGATTTCAAGGCAGCTGGGACCACAGTCAACAAGAAAAGTATTGGGAACAAATTACGCCGTAATGGTTTAAAATCCTGAAGTGCCCGCGAGGTCCCCCTGCTCGAGAAGACGCATGTGCAGGCCCAACTGAAGTTTGCCAATGAACACTTGGAGAATTCTGTGAGTGACTGGGAGAAGGTGCTGTGGTCACATGAGACAAAAACTGAGCTCTTTTGCATAAGTCAACTTTCCGTGTTTGGAGGAAGAGAAATGCTGCCTATGACCTAAAGAACACCGTCCCCACTGTCAAGCATGGAGGTGGAAACATGATGTTTTAGGGATTTTTCTCTGCTAAGGACACAGGACTACTTCACTGCATCAATGGGAGAATGGATGGAGCCATGTACCGTAAAATCCTGAGTGACAACCTGCTTCCCTCCCCCAGGACATTAAAAATGGGTTGTGGCTGGGTCTTCCAGCAAGACAATGACCCAAAACATACAGCCCAGGCAACAAAGGAGTGGCTCAAAAAGAAGCACATTAATGTCATGGAGTGGCCTAGCCAGACTCCAGACCTTAATCCCATAGAAAACTTATGGAGGAAGTTGAAGCTCCGAGTTGCCAAGCGACAGCCTCAAAATTTTAATGATTTAGAGATGATCTGCAAAGAGGAGTGGACCAAAATTCCTCCTGACATGTGCGCAAACCTAATCATCAACTACAAAAAATGTCTGACTGCCGTGCTTGCCAAAAAGGGTTTTGTCAGAGGGATCAAATACTTATTTCTCTCAGCAAAATGCAAATATATTTATATCATTTATACAATGTGATTTTCTGGATTTTATTTTGGATATTCTGTTTCTCAATGTTAAAATTAACCTTCCCTTAATATTATAGACTGTTCATGTCACTGTAAATATCACATACATTTGTTAAACATTAAATAAATAATAACTAAAGAGCAAGACCTTCCATGAAGAAAAAAAATAATCAAAATTCAGTAAAATATAATGTTAGGGAAAACAAAACTATTATAATTTAGATTGAGGAGATAAGGCTTAGAGGGTCTATAGCACTACTCCTAATTTTATTATCAGATAATGTGTGTGGACTATGATGGTTTCCAAAAGCTTCAGTACATACCATCTCAGTAACAGCCACAAGACAAGCTAAAGTAATAGCCTGAGTTGAGGAATATTTCCAGCTAAAGCCACATAAATTAGAAGGAAATATAATACAGAGATGTGTGTTTTCAGCATGAGGCTCAGTACATTGAGCAGATCAGACCTTTTATACCCTTTTGTTCTCATTAATTCTCTTAACTTTACCCTATCGGGACACTTTCTGTTTTCCCTGTAGAAATTAAATAAATTTCTTAGTACATAATGTTATTGTTCTAAAATAAATTGTTTTATAATTTAGTATAATATGCAAGAAACTTTGTTATATTTTCCAATGACAAATATTTATATCTTATCTATTAAAAAGAACATTTACGAATTACATTTTTAAATCAGACTTTAGCAAAAAAGTGTTGTTTCCTATTTTTTTTTTTGTCTGCAAACAAAAGAGTTGGAATATTGCACGTCTAACAGTGGCCAATGTAACAAACGCAATCTGCTGATGCTCTCTACTTATAAGCCAGATTGTATTTATACTGATCAGTGAGCACCATAAAACCAAGCACTTTAAACACGGGCAAAATATATATATATTATATATATAATATATATATATATATATATATATATATATATAATATATATATATATATAATATATATATATTATTACTGTATACTTTAATATAATTGTTTTCTGTAACAGCAGCTGTTTGTACAGATGAACAATGTACCTTCAAGTATCTGGAAATTGCACCCAAGGATGAACCAGACTTGTGCAAGTCCACCATTCTCTTCCTGATATCTTGGCTGATTCCTTGAGACGTTTGGGTAATGGTACACATAGAAGCAGTGTGTGCACGAAAACAAAAGTGGTATAGTTTCAACTGTATATATATATATATATATAATATATATATATATATATATATATATAATATATATTAATATAATTACTATATGTATATATTCTACAATATTATATATATATATATATATATATTGTAGGCGTTCACATGTGTTCGGCCGCCATCTTGGCCTGGGGGACACTCGCTCTCTGGGATCGCCACTTTGGTAAACGGAACAGCAGGTTTCTCATTAAATCTGGTCTCCGCCAGCTTTATTCTTCAGTACAGTGAAAACATATACAGCATCCAAAATAAATCCTGGGCCGTCCAGCCACTAACTAAGAATACAAAGAGTCCCTCTCTAGCAGTGGTCTGGGTCTACTACCCAGCCCCACAAACATGTACTCACACTGTATAGTATAGTCCTTGGGCCTGGCTTTTCTCAAGATTAGGGGGAAAGCACCCAGGATACTCTCCTAGGTACGGCCTGCACTTGTCCTCCACTGACTGTGAGCCACCCTCCCCCCCTTGGTACACTGAAGACCAGGCTATTTAACAGACCTCTAAGGTGGACAAGCAGATGAGCAACTCTACTAATTACCACCTGAGTAATTAACTCCTGGTTAACCTGGCCAGACTGCTGACCTTCCTCACTGACAGCCAGCAACTTGGTAACCCATAACTTGGAACTCAGCTGCTGCAGAACATCTAGTGGCGGAGAAATGCGATCTTTTAAGGTCGCACTGCCACAATATATATATGACACACCTGTGGATTTATTTTAGTGCGCACCAGAAACACACTGATTCTGTATGTAACATTATTCAAAAGTCTAAACAAATCAGCCAAGATATCAAGAAGAGAATTGTGGACTTGCACAAGTTTGGATCATCCTTGGGTGTAATTTGCAGATACCTGAAGTTGCCTCATTCATCTGTACAAACAATTATAAGCAAGTACAAGCAAGAATGTCAAGCCATTGTACCACTCAGGAAGGAGACGGGGTCTGTGTCTCAGAGATGAACGTGCTTTGGTCCAACATGGGAATATCAACCTAAGAACAAAAGCAAAAGACCTTGTGAAGATGCTGGCAGAAGCCTGTAAGATTGTGTCCTTCTCCACAATGAAACAAGTACTGTATCAACATGGGCTGAAAGGCCACTCTGTCAGGAAGAAGCCACTACTTCAAAAGAAACATATAAAAGCCAGATTAATGTTTGCGAATGCACCTACATTTTTGGAGACATGTCTTTTTATCTGACTAAACTAAAATGGAACTGTTTGGCCATAATAGCCATTGCTAAATTTGGAGGAAAAAGGGAGAAGTTTGGAAGCATAAGAACACCATCCAAACTGTGATACAGTGGCTTGGTACATCATAGTGTGTGGTTGTTTTGGCATGCAAGCGGACATTGCAATCCTATTGAAAATTTATGGGCAAAGCTGAAAAGGGAGGTGTGAGCAAGACGACCTCCAAACATAGCTCAGTTACATCAGTTCTTTCAGGATCAATGGGTCAAAATTCCTACCAACTATTGTGAGAAGCTTGTGGAAGGATCCAAAATGTTTGACCCAAGTCATACAGTTTAAGGGCAATGCTACCAAATACTAATGAAATGGATGGAAACCTTTTGACTCTGCAGATAGTAACCAAAATTCCTCAAAACTTTTTCTCTCTCTCATTATTCTGGCATTTGGTATTGAAGACCGAACAGCAGGGGCGTAGCTATAGGAGGTGAAGCAGTAGCAGCTGCTTCGGGGCCCTGCCTCCTGAGGGGGCCCAAAAGCCCCTTCAACCATAAGAAAACCCTGATATTGGAAATGACACATGGTAACTGGCAGGAGCCCCATTTCACTTTTTGCACCAGGGCCTAAGAACTTCAAGTTACCCCTCTTTTTGCAAGCTTTGCACATGTGATTTATGTGGTGACAGCAAGACCATCCCAATGGGGAACATGGAGGTTCAGCTGGCAAGGGCGTAGTTAAAGGGGGTGCAGTGGCAACAGCTGCTATGGTGCCCTTCATCCTGAGGCGGCCCAAAAGCTCCTTTGACACATAAGAAGATACCGGTATTGGAAATGTGACAGAATCCATCTGTGTCCACCAGGCGGAAAGGCAACATTTCCAAGGCCAACAGCATGCTGAAATTCAGGCTTTTGGCTTTGGGATGGTTGGTGTTAAAGTGTTTCTTATGCTCCCACACCTGGTACAGAGAAGGCTGGCTGGTGGACTGGCTGCTGTACGGCGTGTAGGTCACACTGGGGGAAGGGGAAGGTGTAGACTGTGTTGATGGTGGTGGGAATCGGCCGATAGTGTCTGTGACTGGGAATGATGCTTGCTCACGTTGCTCTGGAAAATCGGCAGCAGAGGACCGATTGGGCTTGAAAGTGGCAGAGGAGGAAGAGGCTGAAGATGTCACGGTGGTTGGGAGCCCAGGACCTGTGTGGCCTTTGTTCCCCAAGTGATTCCTCCACATCAATTCATGCTGTACCTGCATGTGCATGTTTGTGGTGGTTAAACTCTTTAGATTCTTTCCTCTACTGATGTGTTGATGGCAAATTCGGCATATGACGTCGGTCCGCAAATCTAAAGCTTGATGGAAAAATACCCAGGCTTTACAGGTGCTGGACCTCTTCGACGGTGAAAACACTAGTAGCGGTGTTTCCGTCCCCAAAAAATGACCATGGTGGGATTAATGCAGCAGATTGTGGAATCCCCTCTTTTTTCTGGGGCCGGACTCGTATGACATTCCCCCACCCTCTTCCTCGTCCATGATGATGCGTCGCCAGCTGGTTTCAAAAACACGTTGGATCTGCTGTCTCATCTTCACAGGTGATTTCCCTCTTTGACAGTTATACCCTCAAGCGCGGGTCAAAGCCACATGCACTGCGGGGATTGCTGACCGTTGTATTTTGCCGACGGACAGATCCTTCTCCCCCTCAGCTTTGGACGTCAGGAGAAAAAAATCATCCTCTTTGGTCTCTTGATTTTTTGAAATGCCTTCTCCCCCAACTCATTGTGTCATCAAAAAAAAATTCTTAGATTATGGATATTTTCAGTAGTTTGTTACCAACTACCAAAAAACAGTGTATCCCAAAACCTTTAAAGATTACGGAAATATTTGACCTCCGTTGTTGCCAACAAAGGATTAGAAAAAAGTTTGAGAGAAAAAATAGAAAATGTGTTTTGGATTTGTTTTCTTTTTTTGTCTTCATAGTTGGGTCGCCCTTGATGTAAATTACAGGCCCCTCACTTTTTAAGTGGGAGAATTTGGACAATTGGGCAAACTACATACTTTTTCCCCACGTTATAAATGAGGAGTCTGTTCCCCCATGCTTTATCTCCACCCCCCAAATGAAACTGTGGGGTGTTTATTGGTTGCCATGGTAACTAAAAGTCTTATGAAGGCTTCCATAGCCACCATGTAATTGTTTAATTGTTTCCTGCCTAAAACAGGAAGTAATAAAGCCACAATCACACCCGCTGGTGGTCAATTATTGAATGCACAAGTAATAAACAATTATTTTCAAAGTTTTCAAAGTTTAAAAAATAAAATATTGAGAATTTAAAGATGACTTGGGCCTCTTTTCGCTATAGAGACAGATTAACATACAACAAACAAGACACAACATTTCATGCAATATAACATAAACTATTAGTATTCACAGGTCGACAGGTCAGTCACAATGTTCAAAAGATATATAGACAAACAATAAGAACAATAAGAGACACAGGGCCCATCACATCACATTCAACTGGAAAAATATTGGTTTCTTTCTTTTAATACAAAGGGATTCTTTGTTAACTCTTTATGAACTGGAGCTCCAACCAGAAAAAAAAAAGATGATCTCATAAGGAATACACAGTTGTATTCAATCTGAGAATGCATTGAACTAATATCAATTTTTTACTAAAAACAATTGGTGTAGTACTGCCAGATAAACCCAGGGTTAACTTTTTATGTGCCCCGGGGCTTAATTTCAATAAGTGATATCACTGATGTCTTAAATCTAGTTGGATCACTGGAAATCTCTTCTTAACTCCTGCAAATAAATAGAAAATTAATCACATCCCACACACAGTAAAACATTTGGGGATGGAATAAACATATTAGAAGGAGGCATCCATAAAAACAACATTACAAAAAGGAAAAACTTAAAAAAATAAATAAAATAGGAACCTGCACATGCGTCTTCTGCCAAAACCACACTGCTGAATCCGCATCAAGGGGACTCCACGCCATCCAATTCTGCACTCTAGCCTCAGAACTGTCCTGGAATGAAGCATCCCTAAGTGCCACGTTCAAGAAGGGCTCCCCAGTAGAGTAAAAGACGTGCTGGCTGGTTGGGACCTTCTATCTTCTCTGCATGACCTAATCCACCTGGCCACTCGTATTGATGTTCACTTTGCCAAGAGACAAGAGGAGGCCCGTCAAGAATGTGAACCGGTCTGGTAGCAGTGCCTACCTTGTCTTACTCTGGTGTTCCAAAGACCTCCCCTGCCTCCTTTGCTGCCTCCTGTCAAAGAACCCATGCAAGTGGACAGAACCAACCTTACTCAGCAAAAAGGGTCCCGTCGACGTGAGGATAATTTGTGCCCCTACTGTGCCAGTCCAAAGCACTAACACAAGAATTACCCACAATGTCCACAACGTCCAGAGAATGCACACACCTAAGCTACATGGTAGAGGTGTCCCTAGGTGTGAATAACCCTTATCCACTTCTGACCATGCCAGCGCCAATTTCTACAGGTACATGTCACGTCAGAGGAGGTGCAGTGGGCCCTGACTGTACCCAGCCCACTGTCCCTGCCTACTTGGCGTGCTGCCCTAGATGGCAGACCCCAACTGGACGACAGTCCCTACGCTACTAAGTGCAGGGAAAACCAAGTGTTAAACAGTCCGAGTCGGCAACAGTGAGGTAACGGATAAGCCAAGAAACGTGAGGCAAACGAAAAGTCAGAAACAAGCCGGGGTCCAAACATGGTCAGAAGCGCAGTACAGAATCAGAAGCAACAAGCGAAGTCAAGAAACGGGCCGAGGTCAGAAGCACAGGAAAACAACAGCAAAAACAGGATAACAGGGAAAACGCCAGGGAACACCTTTGACAGGCAAGGCCTAGAGGGACTGAGGAGGTTTAAAAGGTCTGCCCGGACAGCGCCCCCGCAGCTGATTGGTGCGGCATCTGGGCCCTCCGTTTGGTCCTGAGAGCTGTCACTCCTGGCTGAGGAGAAGCAACTCTCCCTGGGTGTTGTCCGAGGCCAGACTTAAACCCTGCAGGTCGCTGCATTAGATGGGTGGAAGGCTCCCCGGACGGACGTATCCTGACAGTACCCCCCCTTTTAGGAGGGGCCACTGGAGCCTTACCTGGTCCAGGTCTCTCTGGTTGAGCGTCGTGGAATTCCTTGATAAGGGATTCGGCATGAATGGACTTAGCAGGAACCCACGACCTCTCCTCAGGACTGTAACCCTTCCAATGTACAAGTTATTGCAGTGACCCTTGTACCTTCCGAGAGTCAATGATTCGAGCCACTTCATACTCCAATTCCCCCTTAACTCTCACAGGGGAAGGAGGTTCAGCAGGTGGGATAACAGATGGAACGTACCTCTTCAGGAGAGACCGGTGAAAAACTGTCAAGGTTCACGCCGCGGTCCCGGCTATGGACACGCAGCGTGCCCGTGTTGGTTGTGTCCCAGCTGCTGCTGCGACATCCTCTGGTGTCCCTGGCTCTGGTCTCTCACCTGTGCTTCCTCCAGCTCCCTGGCATCCTGTGTGCACACGTGCTCCCTCTAGGGGCACGCGTGCGGCGCTGCATCATATTTAGAGACACAGTGTTCCTGTTCCTGCTAAGTGACCCCTGACCTCTGGCTATATAACGAACTTCCTCCCTGTCTTCTAGGTCAGTTCGTTGTTGTTACCCAGCACAAGAGCTTGACCCCTTGGCTGCTGTTCTGCTGCTGTCTCACATTCAGCCATACGTTTATCGGTACCTGCTGTACACCTGCCGCTGTACCTGTCTGCTACACCTGCTGTTCCCTGGCACCTTTTCTAATCTGTTACCATCCTAGGACTGTGCCTTACGTTCAAGACTATACCTGGACTGTCACCCGTTTACGGCTACACCTGCGGTGCCCGGACTCCGCTCCAGCGCCAGCTAACAGGCCCTGCACTCCGGCTACCCACTGCCTGCATCTGCCATCTGTGCCTGCGGTGGGCCCTGAGGATCCACACCTGGTTCTCTGCGGTCGGCGCTTCGGCATACGTCCATCGGCGCCGCATCGTTACAGTACGAACTGACCATCAAAAATGGATCCCGCCGGAGTGACTCTGCCTGAACTAGTAACCGTTGTGAACCGTCAGGGCGTTCATCTGGAGCAGTTATTTCAGAAGCTGCAGACGCTCACCACCCGTCTAGATGAAGTCGTGTCTGCATTGGCACCAACAACTGCTCCGCCATCTGCAGTGGTTCCGCCTCCTGTTGTCATGACCGGTCCTAGCCTGCACCTGCCTCTACCAGCCCGTTATTCCGGAGATCCCCATACCTGTCGCGGCTTCCTCAATCAGTGCACAATCCACTTTGAGGTCCTGGCTCACCAGTTCCCATCTGACCGTGCCAAGGTGGCTTTCATCATCAGCCTGCTCTCAGGTGAAGCCTTGGCCTGGGTCTCACCTCTGTGGGAGAAAGGAGATCCGCTGACAGGGGACCTCCAGGAGTTCCTGAATGCCTTCCGGAAGACCTTGAGCTACCTGGGCGCAACACATCTGCTGCTTCATCTCTGCTCCGGTTCCATCAAGGCGACTCCACCGTGGGCCAGTATGCCATCCAGTTCCGTACCCTGGCCTCCGAGCTTGCCTGCAACAATGAGGCCCTCGTTGCTGCCTTCTGGGGGGGCCTCGATGGACGCATTAAGGACGAGTTGGCTGGTCGTGATCTCCCTACCACCCTGGATGACCTCATCGCTTTGGCTACCCGGATCGACATCCGTTTTGCTGAGAGGGAGCTTGAGCTACGCCAGCAGCCAGCATCCACCCGGCCTCGCAAGCCTCCACGCTCTGTACCTGAAACCACGAGCCCACCTCGCCTGACACCGGGGTATTTCCAAGATGAGCCTATGGAGGTCAACCGCACTCATCTCACCACAGAGGAACGCGCCCGTCGACGCAGTTTAAACCTGTGCCTGTACTGCGGTGGTACCCATCATTTCCTGAAGAACTGCCCAGTCCGCCCAGCTGCGCCCCGGACACCTCAGCACCATGGGGTTGTGGGTGAAGTTTACCCTGAATAACGGTGTGCCTGCTCCCGTTTGACCACTCCAGTCACCCTAACGTTTTTCATCTGGTGATGAGTCTGAAGTTCCAGCTATTCTGGACTACGGCTCTTCCGAGAACTTCATCCATCCGTCCCTACTGGAGAAGTTCTGCAGGCCTGTTTCCCGTCTGGAAAAACCACTACGTTTTTCATCCGTTAACGGGGAGATCCTGAAGGAGCCAGTCCAGTTCCGAACCCAGCCTGTGTCTCTACAAATTGGAGGTTCCCACCAAGAGGACATCTCCTTCTACGTCCTGCCAAGTTCTTCTGCTCCAGTCTTGCTCGGGCTTCCATGGTTCCAGCTTCACAGTCCATCCCTGGATTGGCGAACGGGTGAAGTCGTCCAATGGGGCAAGCAGTGCCACTCTCGCTGCCTCAAGCCCGCCCATCTGGAGCAGCCCTGCCCACCCGTTTCTCTGTCCGTTGGTTCTGCTGTGCCGATGGAAGAACCATGTGTGCAAGAAGAACCTTTGGTCTGTAAAGACACCTCTGACTCCCACCCACCCCTCCCCCTGCCTACTGTTTCTGCTTCTCCCCAGGTCCAAGAAGTTACCCGGGACTCTCTGGACACCTCCTCTGACGACAGTTCCTGGGATACCGAGGAGGAGGTGGTTACCCATAGCCGTTTTGTGGGTACCCGGCTAGCCCGGAGGGGAGGGCTTAAGGGGGGGGGGTACTGTCACGGTTCACGCCGCGGTCCCTGCTATGGACTCGCAGCGTGCCCGTGTTGGTTGTGTCCCAGCTGCTGCTGCGACATCCTCTGGTGTCCCTGGCTCTGGTCTCTCACCTGTGCTTCCTCCAGCTCCCTGGCATCCTGTGTGCACACGTGCTCCCTCTAGGGGCACGCGCGCGGCACTGCATCATATTTAAAGACACAGTGTTCCTGTTCCTGCTAAGTGACCCCTGACCTCTGGCTATATAACGAACTTCCTCCCTGTCTTCTAGGTCAGTTCGTTGTTGTTACCCAGCACAAGTGCTTGACCCCTTGGCTGCTGTGCTGCTGCTGTCTCACATTCAGCCATATGGTTATCGGTACCTGCTGTACACCTGCCGCTGTACCTGTCGGCGACACCGGCTGGTCCCTGGCACCTTTTCTAATCTCTGACCATCCTAGGACGGTGCTTTACGTTCAAGACTATACCTGGACTGTCACCCGTTTACGGCTACACCTGCGGTGCCCGGACTCCGCTCCAGCGCCAGCTAACAGGACCTGCACTTCGGCTACCCACTGCCTGCATCTGCCATCTGTGCCTGCGGTGGGCCCTGGGATCCACACCTGGATATCTGCGGCGGCGTTCGGATACTCCATCGGCGCCGATCGTTACAAAAAATTATGAACTCTGAAACCCGAGGGAAAACTTGAGAGGGTAGGTACGGATTAATCACTTCCAGAATGTTTGGGGTCTCACAAAGCCGGGAAGTAACTGAGGGGACCTTTAGACGGAGATTCCGGAGCACCCAAACCTTATCCCAACCTTAAACCTCCGCAAAAAGGGCCTCTTATCACATTTTTTTCCTTCGGGTTTTCTGGGCGTTCGCCAATTTTTCAACTTGGGCCCAGACTGTGCACGATCGTTACGATGAACCACCCCACTATTTTGAAGTCGCCGGACAAGTGAGTCTAGGATGGAACCGTTTTTGCAGAAAAATGGAGAAACCCCGACGAATACTTCCCGGTTATTAATGCGAATTTACCAAAAGCTAAGTATTTCACCCAGTCTCCCTGCTGAGAGACAAAACACCGGAGTTTTTGCGAAAGGTTTTGATTCACCCTCTCCGTTTGCCCTTTGGGTCTCAGGGTGAAGGCAGAAGAGAAGGACAGGGGGATCCCAAAATTCAGAAGCTCTCCCGAAACAGGGGAAAAAATTTGAACTCCTCTATGCACAATATTTTCAGGAGCCCATGCAGTTTAAACAAAATTCTGATAAAAAAGTTCCGCAAGTCTTTTGGATGAAGGTAACCCTTTTTAAAGAAAAACAAATGACACATTTCTAAACCCAATCAACTACCACCCAAAAAACCTTTTACCCCCAGGGCGGGCAGATGGGCAAAAAATCCATGGAGAAGTGGTCCACGGGGGGTTTTGGATAGGAGAGGGCAAAATTCCCCAGTAGGGGAGTTCTGGGAACCTATGCCCGAGATAGGGGTCGCAGGCGTTACATAGCCCCCCCCTAAGGACAATGACAGCCACCCCGTAATTTGGGAAAAGAGTCTTTTGTGCCAGACACTCCGGGGATGCCGATAGCACTGAATCATGAATTTTTTAATAGTCGTAACCGAAACTGATGGGGAAAAAAAACTTTGACTAGGGAAAAAAAAGGTCTCAAAACCTGGGGGTCTTTATCTTGTGGCTAAGGGGGGTGAAATGGCTGAGACCACCCTTTCTTTAGGTAAAAAAAACACCGGATCTCTAGATGGTGATAACGAAAAATTTCGACAATGCGTCAGCTTTGACTTTTTAGAACCCGGTCTATAGGGAACAACAAAGTTAAAACGGTGAAGAACAATGCCCCCGTGCCCCGGGGAGGGTTCAACCTTTTTTGCCTCTCGAAAAAGGGAAGGTCTTTGGTCGTTTTTTAAAACGGGATTGGGTTGGGGTCCCTGAGGAAGTGGGCCATTCTCGAGGGCCCACTTAAACCCAGCAATTCCCGGTTCCCCACGTCTAAATTTCCCCTCCGCAGGGGGGAATTTACGGGAAAAGAAGGCGCACGGGCGGAGATTAGTCAGAGAGCGATCCCCGAGATAGGACTCCCCCCACCCAAAATCGGGGCATCTACCTCCACGATGAAGGGTTTGGTGTG
>JAODAL010057037.1:0-22922 GCA_025379985.1 Phyllomedusa bahiana
TTTGGGGCATTTTGCTGTACATAGCTATACACGGGCCCTATTAAAAAAATTTTTTTTTCTAACAGACATTTTTCTTCACATTGTCCAAAGTGGCTAAAGGGGTCATGCTTTGAATTTTGGGGGCATTTTGCTGGACATGCATATACTACGGGTCCTATTAAAAAAATTTTGTTTCTAACAACATTTGTTTTCCAATTGTCCAAAGTGGAAAGGGGTTCATACTTTGAATTTTTGGAGGCATTTTGCTGTACATGCAGCTATACTACAGGTTTTATTATAAAAAATTTGTTTCTAACAACTTTTTTTCTTCACAATTTCAAGTGGCTCGGGGTGATGGGCTGGCAAAACGGGAATAGGTAGGACACTTTAATGGCACATATTGAAAATGACTTTTTTTTGGGCAAGATCTTTAACATAGCACAATTCCTGTATTGAACAACCCATTTAATACAATTAAAAAAAAGAGAGAGAAAGACAGGGTGGAATTCCATCCTTTTTTAAAAAATGTTTTTTCTAGAATTAAATACAAAAAAACTTGCATGTACAAAAAACTGGTTAAAAAAATTCCTCTGAATTGTAAAAAGGATACGGGAAAACTTACCAATGTAGGTATTAAGGCATGGAGTAGGGACTCACAGAAACAAAGAACAGAGACAATTTCCTCCAGCATGTTAGTAAAATGAAAAAAGAATGCCAAAAAAATAGGCACCTGGGGGAACGGGAAGCTTAACCACCAGTATTTCCAAGTGAATTTCAATTGGTCCGCACTATACGGAGGGTTAAGCGCTCCCCGGACGGGACAGTAAGTCCAGGAAACTAAAGGGGGGGAAAACTTTTTTTTCCCGGCATTTTTTAAAATCTGGGGCCCATGCAGGTTTGGGGCTCAGCGGGGCTCGGGACAGGGTAGTCTATGCCCCAAAAAAAACAAAAATTTGTTTTGAAAATTCTTTTCCGGAACTTTATAATTGGGGGGTCATCGGGTTTGGGGCTCATGCTGTGGCCCGGGACGGTATAGTCAATTCCATAAAACAAAAATGGTGGTTAAAGACTTCTTTTTCTGGCACTTTTAATCGGGGGGGGTCATCAGGTTTGGGGGGCTATCTGCGTTCCAGGACGGGGAAATAAAGTCCATTCAAAAAAAGGGGGTTCAAATAATACTCCCTTCGGGCACTTTTAATTTGGGGTGATGCAGGTTTAAGGGGCATGCTGTGGTACAAGACAGGTATGAAGGGTCTGTGTTTTTTTTTTCTGTGGCTTTTATAACCTAATGTGTTCCCTAAGTTACAGTATCCATTTGACTGTTTGGATTTTAATTCAGCTTCTCCACCCTTTTTTGGGGTAAAAAAGGTGTTGTTCCTCCCCCATAATTTTAATGGTCATCGGATCATTTATCATCAAATTCAAATATCTTGTCGATGAGGGCCGACTACTACATCGACCGATGTCGATAGCCAAAAAATCGCCAACATACTCCTACGATGTGAAGCCCTTCCCCACCTATCCCAAGGCGGTGGGTACATCATCATTATTTGTTTTCATCGTCACTGCTGCCCTACCCGGGGTCTTGGTAGCAAGGCTGACCCCTAAAACAGCCCCCATCCCACTCTCAACATCTATATTTGTCCCCTCGCAAGAAGCGGGGGATAGGGCCCCTTTTCTTTGCTCCCAAAGTAGCTTCTGACGCCCCCCTCAAATTTTATCCTCGTTTAATATTGGCCCAGCCCCACATAGTAGATTTTGGGCTCAGGGAACCGGAGGGGGCAGAGGGGGGTTAAGGACGGGTAGGGCCGTTTACCCGCTTCCCGGCCTGCCAACTAGGGTTTGTTCTGACATTCCCCCCGCCTGGCTGGGGTTTCAGTGTCTCTGGGAGGAAGGGGATGACCAGTCAACCCAAATCAAGAACCAGGGGTTCGAACAACACACGCTGCAGATGACAGCGGCAGTTGGGCCTCATAAGTGACCCACTGGACGCCCCCTTGCTGTGCTGCCCGGGGCCCTGGATGTTTGGCCTCTCCACTCACAGATGAAGAGCCTGTCCCCTTCTGTCTGACATACGTTTGTTCTAAAAGTACAGACATGTTTGATGAATATTGTATATCAGGGCCTGGGCAAAAAAATGGCCCCCGGGCCGCATCCCCCGGCCCCGCGTACCATGCCAGGGTTTTTGCTAAAAGGGCTGACGGCCCGCCCCACCGGTATTTCTGAAGGCCGGGCGGGCCTCACGCTATATTGCTGGGGAATTTCACGACCATGAATCCGTCACTGGCCGCGCCTCTCCTCGGAAGCCCACTAAATTTCTTCCCGTGGGAAGCCCTATCTATATACCTGCCTGTGGGGAAAACCCCATTATATAACCGCCTGTGGAAGCAGCTATAACCCGCCTTGGAAGCCCTAATTTTTATGCCGCCTGTGGGAAAGCCCTATCATATGCTCCTTTGGAAAACCTACTATATACCTGCCGTGGGAACCCTTTTTAATGCCTCCTGTAAAACCCCCATCTAATACCTGCCTGTGGGAAGCCCCATCTAAACCGCCGTGGGAACCCCATCAAAAAGCCCGCCTGTGGGGGAACCCCGTCTATATACCTCCTGTGGGGAAACCCTATCTATATACCTGCCTTTGGGAACCCTATCTTAACCGCCCTTGAAAACCCATTATATGCCTTTCCCGGGAAAAACCCACTATATAAACCCGCCTGTGGGGAACCCTTCTATTACCGATTGGAAGCCCCATCTATATACCTCCCTTGGGAAGCCCTATCTATATACCTTTGTGGAAAACCCCGTCTAAATACTTGCCTATGGAAAGCCCTTCATATACCCGCCTGGGAAACCTTCTATATACCTGCCTTTGGAAAAGCCCCCACCCGCTTGTGGGAAAACCTAACTACTAATACCTGCCTGGTGGAGCTTTAACTATAACCTGCCGTTGGAGCCCGAAAATAGCTATATACCTGCCCGTATGGACCCAACTAGCTATTTAAACCCGACTGTTGGACTTTAAATTATTCCTGCCTGTATGGAGCCCTAAATAGCTATTACCTCCTGTTTGGAGCCTTAAATATACCTGCCTGAGGGGGGGGGTTTTTTATCATTTTACCTGCTTGAGGGGGGTATATCTATCTATATACTGCTTAGGGGAGCTGAAAACCCATCTATATTCCCGGTGGGGGAGCTGTACCCATCTATATTTCCGCCGTGGGGGGCTTTTACCTTCTATATTCCTGCCTGTGGGGAGCTTACCTATCTATATTCCTGCCTGTGGGAGCGGGACCTATCTATATTCCCCCCTGGGGAGTGACCTATCTATATCCCCCTTGGGAGCAGTATCTAATACCCCCTGTGGGGACTGTACCCACTAAAATCCGCTGTGGGGAGCTTACCTATCTTTTTTTCCGCCTGAGGGGGGTACCTATCTAAATTTTCCTCCCGTGGGGGCTGTATCAAATACCTTCCCCGTGGGGGGGCTGTATCTATTATATACCCGCCTGTGGGGGGGGGAAAACTATCTATATCCTGCCCGTACCCATATCTATATACCTGACACTGAGGGGAGCTGTATTACCCGACTGACTGAGGGGATCTGTATATTCCTCCAACTGAGGGACATACATCTACATACCCACCAAAAAGGGAAAAGCTTATTACCTGCCTTACTGTGCCATGAGAAGGCAGGGAATAGATAATCCCCCAGTAAAATTTCCCCAAAAATAATCACCCAAAATAAACATTTTTTCCCCCGTTCACCCTAAAGTTTTTTTTTAGTCCGCCCCCCAAAAGCATCCACTTTTTTATGCGCCCCATGGAAAATTTAAATTTCCCACCCCTGCGTATATATAAATACACACCCCGTATTTGACCCCAAAAGAACCCCTAACAAGCTTGGGAACCCTTGGGTAAATGGGCAGAAAAATTGCTTGTATGTGCCTTTAAAAAATCTGTATTTTTACTGAATTAAAAGCAAAACAGGGTTTAAATTAAAACCCTTTGGAATGAAAATTTTGCACAGAATTTCTTCTTGGCGGTGAAAAAAAAAAAAAGTTTTTTTACTGATACAACTGCAGAACAACGCTAATTAAAACCCCCGGATATAAATTGCCAAAAAGAATTTAGCAGCCCAAAAAAACTAGCTTTTTAGCGTTTCAAATTCGTGTTTTCTACCTACACAACAAAGAAAAAATTGTAATTAACCTTTGCTTGTGAATTATGCTACGAAAATTTTAATTTTTTGGCGGTGAAAAAAGACTTTATTTTTTTCACCCCACAGAAAAAAAAACGCTTAATTTAAACCCTGGATGTAAAAATTTCGCAAAGAAAATTTAGCACCCAAATTTCTAGCTTTTAGCATGTTACATTTGGGTTTTTTTCGCACACAACAAGAAAAAAATTGTAATTAAAAAATTGCTTTGAATTATGGTACAGGAAAAAATTTTAATTTTTGGCGGGGAAAAAGACGGTTTTGGGGGTCCCCAGCACAAACAACGCTTTAAATTTAAACCCCGGGGGTGTAAAAGCGCAAAAGAATTTTACAGCCAAAAAACTACTAGCTTTGTAGGGTTACAATTTCGTGTTTTTCAAAAAAACAAGAAGAAAAAAATTGGGGTTTAAGTTTCGCTTTGAATTAGGGGACAGGAAAATTGTATTTTTTGGGTGAAAAAAAATGGTTTATTTTTGTCACCCACGCAGAAAAACAACCTTTAATTTACCCCGGAGTAAATTGCGCAAAAAAATTTACAGCCCAAACTCACTTTTAGCTGTACAATTGCGTGTTTTTTTCGCTACACAACAAAGAAAAAAAATTTTAATTAACCTTCGCTTTAAATTTTTGCTACAGGAAAATTTTAAATTTTTGGCGGTGACAAAAACGGGTTTTTTTTTTCACCACACAGAAAAACAATGCTGAATTAACCCCTGGATGTAAAAAGTGCAAAAGAATTGAGAAAACCACAAAAATGCTAGTTTGTAGCGGTACAATTGCGTTTTTCTACACACACAAAAAGAGAAAAAATTTTTAATTAAAACCTTTTTTTTGAATTATGGTACAGGGAAAAATTTTAATATTTGGCGTGAAAAAAGACGGTTTCTTTGGGGTCACCACAGCAGCAGAACAACTTAATTAACCCCCGGATGAAATTGCGCAAAAAAAAATTGAGCAGCCACAAAAAACTGTTTGTAGCGTGTTTTTAATTGCTGTTTTCTCCCTACACAAAAAGAGAAAAAAAATTTTAATTTAACCTTCCCCTTGTAATTTTGGCTACAGGAAAATTGTATTTTTTGGCAGTAAAAAGACGGGTTTTTCTTGAGTACCACAGCAGAAAAAAAACACTTAATTAACCCCTGGATTAAATTGCGCAAAAAGAATTGAGCACCACAAACTACAGCTTTGACGTTTACAATTTTCTGTTTTTACGCTACACAAAAGGAAAAAACTGTAATTTAAACCCTTTGCTTGTGAATTAAAAAGCCCCAAGGGGAAAAATTTTAAATTTTTGGCGGGGAAAAGGCGGGGTTTTTTTTTTATCAACACGCAATAAAAAAACGCTGAATTTAACCCCTGGGTGTAAATTTTCGCAAAAGAATTGAGCGCCACAAACTGCTAGCTTTTGTAGCGGTTACAATTGCGTGTTTTTTTACGCTAACAACAAGAGAAAAAATTGTAATTTAAACCCTTCCCTTTTGGAAAATGGTACAGGAAAATTGGGAATTTTTTGGGGGTGAAAAAGCTTTTTTTTTTCACCACAGAAAAAATAACGCTTAATTAACCCCCGGTGTAAATTGCGCAAAAAAATTGACAGCCACAAAACTACTTTGTACGTGTTTTCAATTGCGTGTTTTCTACGCTACACAACAAAAAAAAAAAATTGTAATTTAAACCCTTTTCTTGTGAATTATGGGACAGGGAAAATGTAATTTTTTGCGGGGAAAAAGACGGGTTTCTTGGGGGTCACCACAGCCGAACAACATTTAATTAACCCTGATTAAATCGCAAAAAAAATTGAGCAGCCAAAAAAAAGTGAATTTTATTGTAAAAAAAAGCTGTTTTCTTTAAATACAACAGGAACTGGGTTTGATCCCCCTTTGGTATTCAATGTCTTGAGCAATAGCATTAAAATGTATATGCAGCAGCATGGAGCACACGGACTTCGACCAATACCCCCAAAAACAGAAATAAAAAATTTTAAAGAAACAATTTGAGACAACGAGACACCCACAAAAATCGCTTTTTAAAAATCAGTTTTTTCATAAGACTTTTCACAATCCAGCCCCCACACCTTCCCGACAGTACAGAGAGAAGTGTGAGCTCCCACGTCGCGCCCGGACTTTTAATTTCGGGGACGTCACAGAATCCCCCGGCTTGTTGGCTTTCATCTCTCACATGTCAGCAGGGTATGCCCTTCTTTCCCCCCAAGGGGTTTGCCCCATGTAACGCCATGTGCTCGCATTTATTTTATCAATCAAAACACACTTTTGTTCAACCCAATACCCCAAACTTCGACTTCGTTTGAACCGAAGTTTTCCTGAAATTTTAAACGAATTTCCCTTCGTTAGATTCAATTTTTCCCCCCTCTTAGTCACTGCACATAACCGCGCGACGCTGGCACTCACCTCCTCTCTTTTGCCGTGCTGTAACTGCTGCAGCTGCATAGCTGAGACTCACACAAAAAAAATTACTTTTATACAGCGATTTTTGGGAGGTGTCACAGCTTTTCCAAACTGCTCCTCTTTTTAAATTTTGATTTTGTGGGTTTGGGGAATTTAATCCAGTTGCTCCAATTCCCCGTATCTACATTTTAATGCTGTCTGCTCAGTTCTGGAGCACATTGAATATCCAAGGGTTGTCTAAGCCTGTTTTTGCTGTTGTATTCAGTTAAACAAACAGCGTTTTTACAAGCCACATACCAGTTAAATTTTTTCTGCTCATTTCTTTTGCGCAATTTATATCCAAGGCTTAATTAAGCGTGTTTCTGCTTTTGTAGTCAGTAAAAGAAACTGTGTTTTTCAACGCCAAAGACGAATTTTTTCCTGTTGATTCCTGTAGCATAATTTATAACCGAAGGTTAATTAAGCGTGCTTCTGCTTTTGTAGTCAGTAAAATAAATGATTTTTTTTTCAACGCCAAAGAGAAAATTTTTCCTGTAGCATAATTTATATCCAAAGGTTCATTAAGCGTGTTTCTGCTGTTGTAGTCAGTAAAAGAAACTGTGTTTTTCAACGCCAAAGATTAAATTTTTCCTGGTGATTCATGTAGCATATTTTATATCCGAAGGTTAATTGAGCGTGTTTCTGCTTTTGAAGTCAGTAAAAGAAACGGTGTTTTTCAATGTCAAAGACGAAATTGTTCCTGGTGATCCCAGAAGCATAATTTATATCCAAAGGTTAATTAAGCATGTTTCTGCTTTTGTAGTCAGTAAAATACACGCCGTTTTAACACGCCACATATGAGTTCATCTTTTGCTGCTCATTTCTTTTGGACAATTAATATCCAAGGATTAATTAAGCTTGTTTGTGCTATTGTAGTCAGTAAAATAAACCGTGTTTTTTAATGCCAAAGATGAAATTTTTCCTGGTGATTCCTGTAGCATATTTTATATCCGAAGGTTAATTAAGCGTGTTTCTGCTTTTGAAGTCAGTAAAAGAAACTGTGTTTTTCAATGTCAAAGATGAAATTGTTCCTGGTGATTCCAGAAGCATAATTTATATCCAAAGGTTAATTAAGCGTGTTTCTGCTTTTGTAGTCAGTAAAATACACGGCGTTTTTAAACACGCCACATACAAATTCATTTTTTTGCTGCTCATTTCTTTTGGACAATTAATATCCAAGGATTAATTAAGCTTGTTTGTGCTATTGTAGTCAGTAAAATAAACCGTGTTTTTCAACGCCAAAGATGAAATTTTTTCCTGTAGCATAATTTATATCCGAAGGTTAATTAAGCGTGTTTTTGCTATTGTAGTCAGTAAAATAAATGGTGTTTTTCAACGCCAAAAGAAAGAAATTTTTTTCCCGTACCATAATTTATATCCAAAGGTTAATTGAGCGTGTTTTTGCTTTTGTAGGCAGTAAAATAAACGGTGTTTTTCAACGCCAAAGACAAAATTTTTCCTGTAGCATAATTTATATCAAAAGGTTAATTCAGCGTGTTTCTGCTTTTTTAGTCAGTAAAATACAAGGCAATTTAACAAGCCACATATGAGTTAATTTTTTTCTGCTCATTTCTTTTGCGCAATTAATATCCAAGGGTTAATTAAACATGTTTGTGCTATTGTAGTCAGTGAAATAAACAGTGTTTTTCAACGCCAAAGACAAAATTTTTCCTGTAGCACAAACTATATCCAAAGGTTTATTAAGCATGGTTCTGCTTTTGTAGGCAGTAAAATAAATGGTGCTTTTCAACGCCAAAGACAAAACTTTTCCTGTAGCATAATTTATATCCAAAGGTAATTAAGGGATGTTTTTCTTTTTGAGCAGTAAAATAAATGGGGTTTTTCCAACCCAAAGACAAAATTTTTCCTTACATAATTTATACCGTTTCAAGGTTTAATTAAAGCCCCCGGTTTCTGCTTTATGTTTCTTTTTTTTTATAGTCAGTAAAATACACGGCCCTTTAACAAAGCCACATAAGAGTTAATTTTTTGCTGCTCATTTCTTTTGCGTAATTAATATCCAAGGGTTAATTAAGCATTTTTGTGCTATTGTAGTCAGTGAAATAAACGATGTTTTTCAACGCCAAAGTTGACATTTTTCCTGTAGCATAAATTATATCCAAAGATTAATTAAGCGTGTTTCTGCTTTTGTAGTCAGTAAAACACACGGCGTTTTTAAAAACGCCACATACGAATTTAATTTTTGCGCTCATTTCTTTGCGCAATTAATTCCAAGGGTTTAAATTTAAGCGTTTTGTCTATTGTAAGTCAGTAAAAGAAAAGGGTGTTTTTCAACGCCAAAGAATTAAATTTTTCCTGTTGATTCCTGTAGCATAATTTATATCCGAAGGTTAAATAAGCATGTTTCTGCTTTTGTAGTAAATAAAGAAACGGGGTTTTAACACGACACATACATTAATTTTTTCCCTGTGATTTCTGTAGCGCAATTTATATCGAAGGTTACCAAGCGTGTTAGTGGGTTCATTGGGAGTCAAATACAGGGTGTTTATTTAAACTATATACAGGTATTTCATTAAACAGAGTCTGTACATTTTTGAACAACAGTTGTCAACAGAGGGGGTTGGCAGGCTTACATGGCAGTGCAGTGGCACAAACATTCTGGAGAAGGCAAAATGTCACAGCACAGCAAGGGGACGTCGCAGCAGGGTCACTCGGTAAAGGCCAGAACTGCCGGTGTCAACTACGCCGTGTGTTGACCAGAACCAAGGGTTCTTTTATTGGTTTTACTAGGGCATTTCCACTTCTCCCAGATGACATCTGAAAACCACAGCCAAGAGTCTGTGGGAACGTCAGAGACAACCCTTAGTTGACATGGCCCAGGAACAGCTCAGCGGCTCTCACCTGTCCTCAACCTGCCTCTGCCAGAGAGCTAGTATATGGTCTGGGCTCAGCGCCATTATACAGCGAGGATGAACAATTTGAGGAGGACAGTCAGCAGCTTCTTGGCAGCGAAGAAATGGGCCCAATATCCCCTGCTTCTTGCAGTAGGCGGCAAAGTATGGATGTGGAGAGTGGCATGGGAGGTCATGTTATGAGGGGTCAGCCTCTGCATACCAAGATCATTGAGGAGGACAGCATTGAAGATCAAACAATAATCGATGATGATGTAGCCGACCGCACTTGGGATCCGGGTGAAGCAAGGGCTTCATCATCGTCAGGAGAAGAGGGCATCAGCTTGCGCGTCAGGGAACGGCGCAGCCAGCAAGTGGGTACTGTGGCTGTAAGTCATCAGGGTAGCAGCAGTGCAAGGTCGGGAGCCAAGCGGCCACGGGGAAGAAAACCCGCTTCGCAGGTCAAAGAAAGTAGCGGCACAGGGGCTCAGCGAGGCAGCGGCGGTAGTAGTCACTCAGCGCGGAGCGTTGGCGGTGAAATCAGCTACTCGGCGGTGTGGCAGTTCTTTGCTAAGACACCAGAGGAGCCGAATATGGGTATATGTAGAATGTGTGGGCACAAAGTGAAGCGTGGCCAGGGCGCTAACGTTGGTACCCAGCCCTGCGTCAACACATTCAGCGTCACCATCCGGTGGCCTGGGAGAAACGTGGCTCAGATCTGGTGGTCCATCCTGCCGCCGCAGCAACAGCAGCAGCAGCAGCGCCCAGTGAAACGCATGCCATACCAGCCAGTCAAGGCTCCACCACCTCTGCGTAAGGGAGCTGTGTGAATTCACCTTTAGGCTGGGTTCACAGAGTGTTCTTGGTGCATATTATGCAGCAGTATTTAAGCCAAAACCAGGAGTGGGGCCAAAACGCATAATGACTATAAGCCTTTCATTGTACTTTTTCTCTGTGTAGGCTTTACTCCTGGTTTTGGATTACAGATACTGATGCAAAATACACCTCAAAACACACTGTGTGAACCCTGCCTTAAAAATGTACTACTACTGGGTTTAACTAGGTTTTCCAGGACTTTAATATGGATGAACTACTCTCGGGATAGACAAGCAATTTCAAATCTCAACAATCATCTGACTAAAGTGCTTGTGGCTCTTCATCAAGCGCTGCAGCATCCTCTTTCTTTACCATGCACATATCTCTACATTTAGCAACCCTTTCAACTATAGCAATCAAGTCCCATTCATTTACAAGGGACTGAGCTGTGGAGAACTGCAGTATTAGACACAGCCGCTACTAAACGTGTGGAGGGGAGTCTGGTAAACAATGAAGAGGCTGCAATGCTGGCTGGAGTGCCAAGGTTCTGTAATTAATTTATTCTAGGGGTAGGGGAAGTTGTAACCCACCGACCTAATACTTATGACTTAAGGATAGACCGTCAATATTAGGTTAAGTTCACACTGCGTAATTGCGGGGCGTATTGTACGCCCCCCATTTACGCCGGGTGTTTGGGAGTCGCACTGATCAGCGCGTACTCCTGCGACACGGGAGGGAGGCTGCAGTTCGCCGGTCCCATAGACTGCCATTACTCGCGGCGCGTATTCGCCGCAAGTATTTGGCATGTCACTTATCTACCCACGCGTATAATACGATCATATTGTACGAGCGAGGAGAGGAGGCGTAATCCATAGTTCTCTATGAGAACAATGGATTACCGTAATTTCGGCGTCCATATTAGAGCGCAAATACGAAATGCGTGCCGATATTACCCCGTGTGAACATAGCCTTAAAGTCCTGGTAAACATGTTTTTAATGACAGCTTTATTAGTCAATAAGCAGCAAGTTCCTCTCTAGCGGTGGCTGGGGCTGCCGAAATATTATTATCTAATGCTATGAATTTCAGAAAAATAGCAGGGGATTTAGTGTTCTGTAGCTCTGATCTTTGTAAAGACATGTTTTAAAAATGAATCATTACATCAATTTAACTGTAAATAAAATGATGGTAAGCATTTGAGGCACACTTCATGAATTTAACTGCAGATAAAGCAATTTCTTAATAGATGGTGTGTCATAGCAAACATTTTGGGTGGACTCTCTTAATTAAACCTCAGAGTCCAATATTTATGGCATTCAAACTATCGATTAGCCACATTTTGCCCATAATCGAGAAAAAACTTTTACCAATCGGGGTCCAACCTGGATGGGGAAAGACAGAAGACACGGCCATTAAAGTGGTCTTTACGAGATATCCCCGGTATGACCTTCAGGATTCTCTATTTTATTCATAGAAGTCTGGGCTACACCCCTTACATACTAATATCAATGAAATATTAGAGATGTTAATTAGCTTAATCATATTGACAAAACATTACTGGACAATGGTGATGAGCGATTACGTCGACTATCGTCATAGGGTCGATCGTCGATATCGGGGATTATCAAGACGATTTCCGATAATCGATAATAGATTATCGCCGATGACCATAAAAGTCTATGGGAGAGTAACAACACCTTCATTCTTACACCCAAACAGGGCTGGAGAAGCTGGAATTAACATCCACAACAGTCAAATGGATATTTGCTACATCTTGGGCAACACACTTAGGTTATAAAAGACACAGAAAAAAAGGTCACAGACCATTCACTATCCCTGTCTTGTACCACAGCATGACCCTTAAACCTGCATGACCCACAAATTAAAAAGTGCCAGAAGGCAGTATGATTTGAACCATCATTTTACTTGAACTGGACATTGACTATCCCTGTCCTGGAACACAGCATGACCCTCAAACCTATCTGACCTCCAGATTAAAAAGTGCCTGAAAAAGGAGTCTTTGAACCACCATTTTAGTTGAACTGGACATTGACTATACCTGTCCTGGGCCACAGCATGAGCCTCAAACCTGCATGACTACCAGATTTAAACAGTGCCGGCACAAGGAGTCTTTTAACCACCCTGGTAGTTGAACTGGACATTGACTATGCCTCTTCTGGACCTCAGTATGACCATTAAACCTGTCTGACCCATAGATTAAAAAGTGCCGGTAAAAGGAGTCTTTCAACCACCATTTTAGTTGAACTGGACATTGACTATGAATGTCCTGGACCGCAGTATGACAATTAAACCTGTCTGACCCACAGATTAAAAAGTGCCTGAAAAAGGAGTCTTTCAACCACCATTTTAGTTGAACTGGACATTGACTATGCCTGTCCTGGACCGCAGTATGACCATTAAACCTGTCTGACCCACAGAATAAAAAGTGCAGGAAAGAGGAGTCTTTGAACCACCATTTTAGTTGAACTGGACATTGACTATACCTCTTCTGTACCACAGTATGACCATTAAACCTGTCTGACCTCCAGATTAAAAAGTGCCTGAAAAAGGAGTCTTTTGAACCACCATTTAGTTGAACTGGACATTGCCCTATACCTGTCCTGGGCCACAGCATGACCCCCAAAACCCTGCATGCCCCCCCAGATTTAAAAAGTGCCGGAAAATAGGAGTCTTTTAACCACCATTTTAGTTGAACTGGACATTAACTATATCTGGCCTGTACCGCAGTATGACCATTAAACCTGTCTGACCCAGAGATTAAAAAGTGCTGGGAAAAGGAGTCTTTGAACCAGCATTTTAGTTTCACTGGTCATTGACTTTTACCTGTTCTGTCCCCACAGTATGACCATTAAACCTGTCTAAACCCACAGATTAAAAAGTGCCGGAAAAAGGAGTCTTTGAACCACCATTTTAGTTGAACTGGACATTGACTAGACCTTCCTGGGTAACCTACATCGTTCAAGTCTTCCTGTACCTCCCTTGTACAACTCAGAGGAATATTTGTATCACTATTTTGTAAATTCCATTTTTTTAGTAGTTTAATTCTAGAAAACACATTTTTAAAATAGGATGGAATCCACCACGTCTTTGTTTCTCTTTTTTTTTAATTGTATTAAATGGGTTTTTCTCACTACAGGGATTACTAGCTATTTTAAAGATCTTGCAAAACAATCATTTTGCAATATTGTCCATTAGCATATCCTACCAATTCCTGTTTTTGACAGCAACCATGACCCTTGAGCCACTTTTGACATTGTGAAGAACAAATGTCTGTTAGAAATCACATTTTTTAGAATAGGCCGTATATAGCTGCATTTCACACAAAATCCCCCAGAAATTCAAAACATGCCCCTTGACCATTTTGATAATTGTGAAAAAAAATGCCCCTGTTAAAAACCCATTTTTTAAAATAGGCTGTGTATTGTGCATTTCAAAGCAGAAATGCCCAAAAAACCATCCAAAATGCAAAAAATTTCTAAATAAAGTGATAAATGGAAAAACGGTTTTGTCATAAAACCCTTTGGTTTTTTTACAGTCCCACACCCCCAAACCAAAAAATGATTTTTTTGGGAAAACTGAAAAAAAAAATGCAAGAGAAATGATGATTTTAAAAAACATTTTTAAGAGGCCATTTTTTTTGAAGAGGAATGTGAAGTAATGGCAACTAATGGGTGACCTCGGCAATTGGGGCCACAACTCACAGAGACCCATGCCTGATTATCTTGATAAATGTCAAATGATCAAATTATCTGTGGAAAGCGGATGTTTTTTGCGTAATGACTCCTCCGCTGTGCTGAAGGTCCCTAGATAGCCGGGGCTGCGGCAGGACAACACCCTATGGCATGGCGAGCAGCTCAAAGCCATTCACCCTTTTTTGGATACCCAGAAGTTGATTGGGCCCGGGAAAACACCCCAAAACTTTGGTGTTTGACCAATATCATGCACCAAACTTAAGCTGGTCTCTGGTGTTGGATTGTCCCCTGCTTTAAATGGCTGGTGAGTGGTAAATAAAGTTTCCCCAAGGTCACCCATTAGGCTTCTGACATTCCCTCTGCTGCTGCCGTTTGGGGCACTTGGCGTTCACTGCATTTCCACTCGCTGACGTTTTTCCCACCGGACATTTGAAGAACGTGAAGCAACGAAACAGATGTCTCCAGTTAAAACAATAGCAAGGTCTCCAGTTCCTGCATTTACTCTCTTTTTTGGGGGGGGGGAAGAAAAGTATGAGTTTTGTTTTGTCCCGGGGACCAGGGGGTGGCCCCCCATAAGTTGTTTTTTTTGAGGGCCCTTTAATGCGGGGATCATGTTGTAGGAAAGGGCACCAAGACTCATGTGAGAGGGACCCTTTGATTTCCCCAACCCTCTTGTCGAGGGGCAAGAAAACTGATCTTCCCATTGTCCCCCTCTCCCTCAAATTCGCGCCAACCTCTTTCCAAGGCAGGGACGTCGGTAACGTCGTGTCCGGGAATACTCCCCCCTCCCCCCCTCCGCTTCCCCGGCATAGCTTCAACAAGCCCGACTTGCCTCAGGGGATGCACCCTGAGAGTATGCCCGCTTGCACTACCCGGCCCCCAAACCACTGCCTAATGAAACCGAAAAAATTGTGAAACTGTGGGGCCTTGTGGATTCGAGGGAGGGAAAGGCCCCGTGTCCGCATATGTGTCCGTCTCCCCCCTCCGTCGCTGGGGGGGACTATTTTTCAAGTGCCCCCCCCCCCCCCAACGATCTTTTCCGAATAAGACACCACAATGCTCATGCTAACAAGGGCATTGCCCACACTGACCTTTTTGGTGGCTTCTTCAAAACTGGAAAGGAGGGTGCAGAGCTCTTTCACCTCCCTCCACTCTCGAGGGCCCTCAACCCCCCGGGGGGTCCCACCGCTGCTTGTCGGGCCATGTGTCACTTCGATGCGTAATGGCATTGCGCTGCTGCCACAATCGCTGGAGAAGGGGAGGGGGGAAATTTCCAGCATTTTTGCCACGTCAAAATTGAGACGGTTGCGGGGGGGCCGAGTTGACGCTGCAAAGAAGCCAGGGGGGACGAAGCTGGTGCGAACGGCGGAAGTGCGAACCAGCCCTCGGCCCTTTCCCTCAGCAGGCACCCAGCAGGGGTAGCGCTTTAGAATTTCTGGACGAAAAAGGTTCATGAATGTGCTAGAAAGGGGTGTGCTCCAGCTACCGATCTTAAGGGCCCCAGATTTCACCCTTACGAAACCCACCTTGCCTGGCACAAGGTTTTGTCACCCACCAGCCTGGGTCTGTTGTGGAGAGCCCCCCAAGTCCTGACCTGGGTGGACGCTCCAAGACAGATTAATTTAAACCCGGGCCGGTTTCTCGGGGGCACGTGTTTGCCCCAGAGGCCCTTTGGGGGGGAAAGAGCCCTGCACCATCCCTTCTTTTGAAGAGGGCGCCGGCCTGAAGCAACCGTCACCACCAGAGACATCCACCCATCACCCAGTGACTTAAAAGAATATACGGCCTTGGCCATGCTTAATACCCCTGTGTCGGTGGCAGATGGACTTTCCGGGACACAGATGCAAAAAAAACCCGCGCTTGAAATTTTAGATGCCGTGGTTGGCCAGGCATGGACGGCTTTTCTCAAAGCAAGCCTCCCGGGCATCGGGTTTTTGGGGGGGCGGGCAAGGCCTTGACGTGGGGGAAACCCTCGTGTCCACCAACGGAAAGGCAACTTTCCAAGGGCCAAAAAGCCTGGCAATGCCGCATTCAGGCTTTGGTTTTGGGAGTTTCTGAAAGTGTTTCTTCTGCTCCCAAACCCTGAAAGACAAAAGCGGGCTGCTAGATGGTGCGACGGCGCAGGTCGTAAAACTGGAGGAAGGAAAAGGGTTTTGTAGGATGGGTCTCTGGGGGGTGCTGGGGGTACCGGGGCGGTGGAGGCTGAAGCGGAGGCTGACCCCTGATCATCCCTTGAGAACATGGGCAGTTGAGAAACCTGGTGGTGCATGGGAGAGGCGGAACAGAGGGTGTGACAGTGGGTTTGGGAAACCGGCATCATCTGGCCTTTTTTTTGGGCCCAAATGTTCCTCTATTTTAAATCATGCATTCGCTGCATGTGACTAACAGTTGGTGGTGGTTAAAACCTAAGATTCTTGCCTCTACTTATGCGTTTTAATGGCAAAGGGAGCATATACATCGCTGGGGGGAACAGAGGCTTGCTCAAAAAAGGCCCAGGGTTTAGAGGTCCTGGGCCTTTTTTACGCGTAAGCGAGGAGCGGGGTTTCCGCTGACCCTGGCTGGCGGAAACATCTCACACTTCTGCGACCGCCCTCTCCCCTTTTTTAGCGGGGGCCCCTATGCACTACCCCCCCCTCATCTTCCTCCCGTCCATTTTGAAAACGCTCGCAAGAAAATTTGCGGAAAAAACCACGTTGGGTGCAATTCGTCATCATCAGTAACTTGGGGACCTGACATTCGATCCAGGCTGCGGGGTACAAGCAAGAGGCACGCAAGGTGTTGCCGACCCCCGGGATTTTTCCCGTTGACTGGCTTCTTCTCCCCTCTGATGGGATATAACTGGGGGAAAGCAGGGCAAAATCATCCTCCTTGGGCCCCTTGATCTTTTAACTGCCTTCTGACCCCCCACCCCCCCTTTTGACATCAAAAAGGTCTTTTAGAAAAGGATTATCCAATGGGGGGGGTACACGATTGACATTTGGGCTGCCCTTTGCTTCATGTTGGACGGATGTTATGATGCTGAGACGACATTTTTGGGCCGGATGGGAGGACAAGGGGAAAGACTGCTGGATGAGGTTGCATTTAACCATGAAGAACAGTTGGCGAACCCCGTTCTTACTGAGATTCCAAAGGGCCCCCACCCAGCGATGACAGGCCGACGGTCCGCAACCGGGCGATCCACTGGCTTTCTTGTTTCGCCAGCACGGAAGGAGCACCCTTTTTCCGTACCTCTACCTTCATGTCCAACCCCCCCCTTTGCTGTTTTCCACCTGCATTTCGTTCCATGTTCAGAAAGTAAAAATTTGAGAAGGGATGGAAGGTTTTTTAAAGTCCTTTTTAAAAGACGGCAAATCAAGCTATTTTTTAAATCCCCTAATTTCCCATACCACTAGGATTAGAAACGAAATGTTTCTTGCGAAACCCGTGAAATGGGTCTGGGGAAGAACCATAAGACAAAAAAAACAGTGCCTCCTTTGTCCCGGATTTTCAAAAAGCCCCTAGGACTAGGAATTGATAGTTTTTTTTCAACAAAAATCATACAAGTCGCTACTGCGCCAAAAGAGATTCAATGAGCCCAATAAAAATATTTTAAAGTTACACGCATGAGAAATTGTGTTTTTTTTTCAGCAATGACAAACGAAACATTGCTAGAAAATTTTTTTATCAGAATTTTCGTACAACGTGGCCTATTTGAAAAAATAGGGCCCCACCCCGTGCAATACTGCTATTTTAAAAACATTCGGATAATAAAAGGGATTTTTTTCACCTTCAAATACACCCGCGGTGACTAAAAAAATTTCTGTATTCAAATTTTGTGCAAGGTGGCTCTATGAACAAAGCTGGGGCCCGCGCCCAAAATGAAAAAAAAAAAAACCCATCTGAAAAGTTACGGATAATAAAAGGTATTTTTTCACCAATAAAATCACCTGCGGGGACTACAAAATTTTCTTATTCAAATTTAAGTGCAAGGGGCTCTATGACAAAACTGGGCCCGCGCCAAAGTGAAAAAAACCCTATTTTAAAAGTATACCGGGTCATAAAAATGGGGTTTTTCACCTATCAAATACACCGCGGTGACGCAAAAAAATTTCTGATTTAAATTTTAAATGCAGGCTGCACAACAAACAAGTTATATTTCACCAAAAAACTGGCCAAAAAATGTTTTTTAAAAACACATTGCAGGGGGCTAAACCTAAAAAACAGTCTGGGCGCACAATTCCACTCTCCTTTAAAAAGGTCTGTCTGTCTTGTTCGCCCCCGGGGCCCCCCTTCCCCCCGGCTGTACAGCCTAGATGCTCCTTTTTTAAAATTTTCCCCTATGAACTAAAAACTGAAAAACTCTAATCTACCAACTTCTAATTTTTTTCACAGCAAAAAACATAGATGTCTGTGTGAACAAAAAAACATTTCGCTGACTGTTTTGAGGAGGGCCGAGCACACCCGTTCTTATGAGAACAGACCCACAATCATGAACAGGAAGGGCTGTTCTATGTAAAACGAGGTCAGTGATTTTTCCCGCTAATCGCAACCCTACACATCCCATTATGACTTTTACACCCACTCACCCTGCTCTATTCTGTAAGCTGATTTGCTGGCCGCCAAAATGACAGGAAGCGCTGAAAATGGCGCGATATTAATAGATTATGTGCAGATTTTAACCTAAATTATCGCGTGATCGAAAAAATCCGATCAACATAAAAACCGTGCAGATTTCAACTTTGTCGATAATAATCGTTCAACACTACTGGACAATTAGTTTCATATTTGGCAACATTTACTTATTTTTAATCTAAAATTCAAGCCATGATTCTGTTTCTAAAGGCGACATGTATGCAAGCGTTTTTCACCCTTTTCTGGCATAAAATGCACCAAAAGTAAGCAGGCTGCGATGTATGATGCGCCAAACGAATGTGTTAGGCGCATTTTTCACAAGTCTCAACGCTTTTCAATTCACCTAACATGAAGAGATGTTCTGGGGGCATGTCGCACCACACTCATATTATTAGACACATATATGAATGTGGTTTGACAAAACTACTTTCATTACTGCTCCGACAGGCAGACCTATCTCAATGTGGTCTGCCTGAGCCTGAGGAGTCGAAGTGGAGCTAGATTTGCTGTTAGGGCAAAAAATGTCCAATTTTTCTCAAGTTATAACAGTAGAATAATAAAAAGCAATTTATGATAATTATCAAACTATATAAAATTAAATTATTTAAATTGAATAAAAAATGTATCATAAAAATTAATTTAAAAATATATAATATCCCAAAAATATAAAAATATCTCCTATAAAATGTATTTAAAATTATTAGACTCTAATTTTACATTAAATAACCCACTGATGATGTTTAGATTTCTACATTTTTAATTTTTACTAGATTAAATTTGAAATTTATTTTTGCTGTTCTCACCCTTTATTCTACATACAAGAAGAACCAGCACACCACAGGTCTTGCTGGGACCTGTGGTCCACCAAGAAAGATGAGTACCATAGTTTCTATTCACTGACATTCCATTCTAATGACTTTTCTTTTATTTCCAGTCTATCTATAGCCTTTACACACAGGCGAGTCGAGGAAAACGTTAGACGGTATTTATAATGGCACAAAAAACACTTTCATTCATTCAGACATATTATACACTGAAAATGAGATGCAATAATTCATTTTGAAGCGCCTTCTTTCATACATGTCTCCCTAAATTTCTCTTAACACCGTTGAGACCAAAATTGGTTTCCCAGAGCATGGAGCATTGGAGAAACCCTTTACAGTCAGTCTGTCTATATAATAAGGCTTGTGTTAAGGCACACTGTCTGTTACCCTAACAGCAGCCTGTGTCATACTGACACAGTATATAATGTAACAGGAGTATGCTAAAACGTTATCAGTATATTCTAAGATTTAAAAAAAAAATATTTCATGCAATAAATAAAAGAAAAATTAATACCATAGAACAATGTGGAAAAAAATTAAATAAACATTGAAATAAAAAAAAAATATTTAATACAAAAAAGATATTGTGCAAACACTTTGCACATACAAAAAAACCCTACACATATTACGACTGTAATAACCTGAAGAATTAATTTTACGTTATTTAATGTAAAATGTGAAAAGTATAAAAAATGCAGAAAAAACACTTTTTATATCCTTGATAAACTTTTTTTTAATAAATTGTACTATAATTTAAATGTACCCTCAAACTACACTAAAAAGAAAATACTTCCCCCATATAAAACAAGGCTTCATATAGTGTCACTGAAAAAATAAAAAAGTTATGGCTGCTGAAATGGAATTTCATTTAGCTGTTCATTAAATCCTCTTCAGGCTTAGACATTCAGGGATTAAAAACATGAACTTGCTGTATTTACTTGCTTGCGGTTTTAGCAATATCAAAAAGTATACTGTACTTTGCAAAACTGAATCTAGACAGTGTTCATTTCATTCCATCATCCCTCAGCAAGATATCTTTTCTTTATATCAAAGGCCTTTGAAAAAAATACAAGGAATAGAAGATAGTTGTTATTGTTGAATACAGGATGGTTGTAGGTTGAGCAAAATTTATGTTCAGATCAGGTGTGCCTCAAATAATATCTGCTACGTTTGTTAAGAAAACAATATATTTGTTGAGTTGAGCATTGTGCATTGAGTTTTGTGCAGATAATAATTCAAAATAATTTTTTGCCCTCCAAGCCATTTCTCACTAAACTTAATGTGTATAAAAAGCAGAAAAAAGAATATATTTCAAAAGAAGATCTGTGTTAATATACATTTTATTTCCACTTTTGATAAATAGTGTGCTGGAACACAAAGGGGAACAAGTATAAAAACTGTCTTGGTCTAAGAATTTCTTTATTGCCCATAGCAACCAATAGGAGCTCCCCTTTCATTTTTAGAGAACTATAGGAAATGAAAGACGAGCTCTGATTGGTTGCTATGGGCAACAAAGAAAGTCTTAGAACTAGACAGTTTTCATACATGTGACCCAAAGTGTAGCAGTTGTGCTATCTGTATAGACAATAAATAAATATGATAGTGTATATGTGGGCTAAGATCAATTTCTCACTATGGAAATGGCCTTTTACTATATGAAAACCCATCCAGGGCCTAGAAAATACTAGTAGGCCACTTTCACTTGTATTTTGTTCAGTATTTTGCATTAGTTTTTGTAACCCAAACCTAGGATTGTGAGATAAATTAAAAGACCAAAATACAAATAATGAAAATATTTGTACCTCTTCCATGTTTTGGATTTGCTCCTGATTTTGCCTTATAAATACCTATGTAGAACATTGACTAAGTACGCCTATGGAAAAGTTGCCTATAGATAAAGTTGCCTATGGATAAAATACCAGTATTTTCTCTTATGACGTGGATGGATTAAAACAAAATCGTTACAAATTGATTTAAATTTCACCAAAAATATGCAATTTTACCATTATCCCCTAAAAACTGGGAATTTTTTGAACTTTAGGGAAATTTCCCTTTACCCTTCAAAAAACAAACAAATTGAAATGGATTAACCCTTCTCTTTCCAAACCAATTTGGACATTTAGGGATTAAAATAATAATAATAAAAAATTAGTGTTGAGCGATTGGGTTTGGGTATCGAGATCGATCGTTTGGTCGATAGGGCGGCCGCATCGATAAGGTTTTTTTGATAGTGGCATTTGGGTTTGGGGCGATGACCCTTAAAAATCTATGGGGGGAGCAACAACACCTTCTTTTTTACACCCAAACAAGGGGTGGAGAGTGAAATTAACATCCAAAAAACAGTCCCAAAAGGATGGGGCTACATCTTAGGCAAAACAATTTTTTTATTAAAAATTCCAAAAAAAAAAAAATAAAAGGCCATTTACATCCCCTGTCTTGTTTCCCCAGGCCCGACCCTTAAAAAATGCTCCAAACCCCAAAAATTTAAAAAAATGCCAAAGGCCCGTATGATTTGAACCCCTCATGTTACTTTAATTTGGGCATTGAATATCCCGTCCTGGAAAAGCAACATGAGCCCAAAAACCCGCATGACCCCCCCATTTAAAAAGTCCCCGGGAAAAAAGGAGTCTTTTTAACCACCATTTTAGTTGGGAAATTTGGGCCCCTTGATTACCTGTCCTGGGCCACCCGCAAAGACCCCAAAAACCTTTCATGACCCCCACATTTAAAAAGTGCCGGAAAAAGGAGTTTTAACCCCCAAATTTTTGTTTTAAATGGACATTGACTATACTGTCCTGGGGCCCCAGAAGAGCCCCAAAAAAATTTAATGACCCCCCCATTTTTAAAAAATGCCGGAAAAAAAAGGGGTCTTTCAACCAACCCTTTTAGTTGAAAATGGGAAAATTGACTATACCTGCCTGGGCCCCAGCATGAGCCCCAAAACCCGCAAGCCCCCCCATTTTAAAAAATGGGCCCGGAAAAAAGGGGTCTTTCAACCACAATTTTTGTTTAACTGGACATTGACTATACCTGTCCTGGGCCACAGCATGGGAAAAACCCCAGGGCCGGGAGGTTTTTAACCCGGTGGGTTTTTCCGGGGTTTAAAAGGGGGGGCCCCCGGCTGGCGTCCGTTCCCTCTATTAACAAGCAGGTTAAAAAAGCCCTGATGAAAGCAAACAACGAAACTGTCGTGCCCGAAAACAGAGTGCGGAAGTGGAAGTGTGAGGGAAATTTCCCAAACCTTCCTCTGTACCCCAGTCAATTACCTGGGGAGGTTGCCCTTTCCCTTTGAGTGTGGCCAAATTTAGCTTTCCCCTTGGAAAATTTCTGGTGGTTAAGCTCCCGTTTCACCCAAAGGGGCCTTTATCTTGGCCCTTTTTTTTCTCATTTTATAAAGTTGGGTGGAGGAAATGGTTTCTGTACTTTTTTTCTTTGTCGTGCTCCATACTCCATGTCCCCTGAATAAC
>JAODAL010057038.1:0-22921 GCA_025379985.1 Phyllomedusa bahiana
ACCGGGGTTTTTTTATTTTTGTTTTTTGATAAGAAATTAATTTAAACAGCTTTTTTGGAAACAGGAAAATAATAAAAATCCTTTTTATTGTAAACATTTCAACAGGGTTTTTTTTTCATTTTTGGCAGTAAAGTTTGTTGAAGGGGGACCTGCATTAAATTTCAATCCGCAATTTTGTTTTGATTTGGGGGAAAAAAACACCTCAATAAGAACTTTCCAAAACTTTTCCATACCTTCTCAAATTTTTTTTCTGAACAGGGAGCGAAATTCAGGTGGTAAGGGCAAAGAGGGGGGTAGGACATGGAGGGAGGTCAGAGAAGGTGCCCCTTTTCCAGTCTGGCGACCACATGCCAGCGGTCGTCAGTTGCAGACCGTGGGCCGTCATCTGGTCGGGCCCTTAAAATTCAGAAACGAACAGCTCCCCAATCTGTTCTTCAGTGGTTAATTGAACCTCACCAGCAGTCTTACCTCCTCGTTCCCTCAGGGCCCACAAATGTCTCATCAGCTCATCGACCCTCCAACATGAAGCAAAGGGCACCCCAAAGTAACCCGTGTACCCACCACTGTATAACCATTTTCTGAAGACCTTTTTGATAAAAATGGGGTTGGGGTAAAGGCTTTTAAAAGATCAAAGGGGCCCAAAGAGATAATTTTTCTCTCTCTGACGCCCAGTTACTGGCCATCAGGGGGGAAAAAGGGAAAACCGGGTCAATGGGAAAAATCCCGGGGGCCCCAACCCTTTGCAGCCCCTCTTTTTGTCCCCCAGCTCCTGGAGCAGAATGTCAGGACACAAGTCACCTTTTGATAAAATGATGATGACGACATTGGGATCCAACGTGGTCCTTTTCAGCAGAATTTGCTTGGGGCTTCATCCTGGAAAGGAGGAAGCGATGGTAGTGTAGTACGGGCCCCGCTAAAAAAAGGGAGAGGGGGGGTCGCAGAAGTCTGCTGATATATTCCCCAGCCACGGTCAGCGGAAACCCCCCCCCTCGCTTATCGCCGTCAAAAAGGTCCAGACCTTTTCAACCCTGGGCCTTCTTTGAGCAAGCCTCTGTTCCCCAGGATGTTATGCCCCCTTTGCCGTAAACGCAAAGAAGGAAAATTTTTTGGTGTTAACCACCACCAACCATTCTAGTCACATGGGAAGTTTTGAAATGGGGGCAACATTTGGGCCCAAAAAAAGGCCAGCCCGACCGGGCCCCAACCACTGTCCCCCCGTCTCGCCCCTCCTTTTCGCCACCACCAACTTCCCAGCGCCCGTCTCTCAATCATGATCAGGGACACCTCCGCTTCACCCCCCCGTCGCCCGAGTACCACCACCCACCGAGCCCCACCCACCCCTTCTCCTTCCGCCTTTGACGACCTCACGCCGTACAGGGCCACTAAAGCACCCCGTCTTCCAGGTTTGGGCGAAGAAACACTTAAACCCAAACCATCCCAAAGCCAAAGCCTGAAATGTGGCATTGCCAGGTTTTGCCTTTTGGAAAATGTTC
Source organism: Phyllomedusa bahiana (assembly GCA_025379985.1). Classification (NCBI taxonomy): domain Eukaryota; kingdom Metazoa; phylum Chordata; class Amphibia; order Anura; family Hylidae; genus Phyllomedusa; species Phyllomedusa bahiana. Next base: position 1,494 of record JAODAL010057038.1, read on the forward strand.
CTTTCCGTCGGGGACCAGAGGGTTCCGCCACTCAGGGCCCTTGCTGCCCCCAATCCCAGATGCCAGCAGAATTTTTTTCCCAAAAACCCGCCCCTCCCCTCCCAGCCACGTGTCATCAAAAAATTTAAGCGCTTGTCGCATCTGTTCCGGAAAAGTCCATCGACCACCGCACATGGACAATAAGCACGGCCCAAGGGGCTATATTCTGGACAGTCCCTGGGGGGTGGTGGATGCCCGGGGGGGACGGGTTTTCCCGGTCGGCGCACCTCTTCAAAAAACCCCAGGGATGGTGCAGGGGCCTTTTACCCAAGGTCCTCTGTTTGGCATCACGTGCCCAGAGAAACCAGGGGTTTAAAATTTAATCTGTCTTGGAGACCTCCCCCCACAAAAAGGCCCCCCAGGGAGGGTTGGGGACGGGAAATTTTTGGGGCTGCCGCCCCTTTAAAATCGGGAGGGTGGGGCAATCCCTTGCCTGGCACAGCATGAACCTTTTGTCAGAAAATTTTAAAGAGCTACCGGGTCTGGAAAGTGCGAGGAAGGTCGAGGGCTGATTTTGCACTTTCCCCTTCGCCCCTGCTTTCCCGCCTGGCTGCTTGCGCTCAGCCCGGCCCCCTAACCTCTCATTTTTGACTGGCAACACCTGGAATTCCCCCCTCCACATGCCCAGGATTGGGCAGCACGCAATGCCATTCCATACGATGACACATGGCCTGACAAGCAGCGGTGCGGACCTGGGGGGTTTACCACAACCGAGAGTGGAGGCAGGGTGAAAGAGGCGGTCGTGTGCACCAGTCCTTGCCATGTTTTGAAGAAGCCACCAAAATGGTCATGCGACGATGCCCTTGTCAGCATTGAGCTTTGTGGGTGTTCTTAGTTCTGGAACGATCATTGGCACTCTGAAACCAACAGGTCCCGCCAGCGACGGAGGAGGAGACGGACACAGATGCGACAGACTGAGCCTTTCTCTCCGTCGAATCCACAAGGACCGAACCGAAAAATACCTTACGAACCGAACATGAACTCAAGTTTTCTCAATTTTATTTTATCTGTCTTTCTTAGGCAGTGGATTCAGGTCCCAGGGTAAGTGCAAGGCAGCGCTTCAGCTCATCAGGCTGCCATCATCTCAGCAAGTCAGGGCTGTGATGAAAGCATGTTGCCGGAGGAAGCGGAGGAGGAGAGTATTCCCTAGACACCGACGTACCGACCATCCCTGCCTTGGAAAGAGGTTGCGCGAATTTTGAGGCGGAGGACAGGAAGATGAGGAAGATCAGTTTGCTATTGCCCCTCGACCCATAACTTGGGAAATCAAGCTCCATCTCTCACATGAGTCTTTGCTTGATGCTCCCATTTCCTCCAACAAGATCCTCGCATTAAGGGGCCGAACAAAAAAAAAAACAGTTACTGTTGTGTGCCCACCTCACCCAGATCCCCGGTACAAAACAAAACTTCACACTGTTTTCCTTCCACCCGACCAAATAGGAGAGTAAAATGCAGGGAATGGAGACCTTCGCTGATTGATCAACTGGAGACATCAGTTGCGTCTGCTTCACGGATCCTCAATGTCACGTGTGAACAACATCAAGCGACGTGACAGCAGTAGACGCCAAGTAGCCCAATGGAGCGGCAAGCAAGCAGCAAGGTGGCAGAACTAATTGGGTGACCTCTGGCAATCTTTGTTTAACCACCATCAACCAACGCATGCAATGCAGGCACACTTCACAACCCACAGAGACCAGCTTAAGATCATGTGCACGACTATCTGCTCTCAAAACACCAAATTTTTTGTATGGTGATAGGCCAGTCCCCAAAAGAATTCAGTATCCAAAATGGACGACATGGCCCGAGCTCGCTCGCCACGCCAATAGAGGTGTTGTCCTGCCAGCAGCCAGTCGTCAATATCTGAGCGGTCCTTTAGCACAGCGGAGGAGTCATTACAGTCAGAACGCATCCGGTTTTTCCAAATAATTTGTGATCCTTTGAACTTTCATCAAAGATGAATCAGGCAAATGGAATCTCTGATGATTTGTGGCCTCCAAATGCCGAGGTCACGGATTTAGTTTTTTCCGGTCTACTTCCACATTCTCTTCAACAGAAAATGGTCCTCTTGAAAAAATATTTTTTAAAATGATCCATCTTCATTGACGCTGGGGGGGGGCAAGTGTATTCTCTTTTCCAACAGTTCATTTTGCGGTTATTGCTGTGACGAGACTGTAAAAGACAGCAAGGTTTCATGACAACACAGTATTCCATACATATCACTTTATCTTTAGAAGTTTTCGCATTGTCATGGTTTTTGAGGTCATGTTTGCTGATGTGAGATTCAGCTATAATTAATGCGCTTTTTGAAGGCATAAATGTGGGCTTCTAAGTGGCATTTCTGCCATCACAATTTTTAATAGTTTCTGATAAGGCATATTTTATAATTTTTGGGGTCATGTTTGCTGTGCGAAACAGCTATAATTATGGACCTTTGAAAATAAATGTGGCTCTAATGGCATTTCTCCCATCACATTTTTTAATAGTGCTTAGAATTCATATTTTTATTTTTGGGGTCATGTTCTGTGATATACAGATATAATCATTGGACCTTTGGAACAGGCAATGTGGCTTCTAAGTGCATTTTCCCCTCACAATTTTAACAGTGACTGAGAAGTAATTTAGTTATTTTTAGGTCATTTTGCTGGTGAGATAGCAGCAATAATCATGGTTCTTTGGAACAGAAATGGTTTTAAGTGGCATGTCCTCCCTCAACAATTTTTAAACAGTGCTGAGAAGTCATTTTTTATATTTTTTTGGTCATGCATCATTGAAGATGCATTAATACTACAGTCCATTCTAAAATTTTTTTGTTTCTATAAGACATTTGGTCTTCAACGAATCGTCCAAAGGGGCTCAATGGTCATGCTTTGAAATTTTGGGGTCATTTAGGCTGGTGACATGCAGACGTATACTAGAAGGTCCTATTATAAAAAAAAAATGTTGTTTCTAACATACATTTGTTCTCTACACAATTGTCAAAAGTTGGCTCAAGGGTCACGCTTTGAATTTTGGGGACCATTTTGCTGTGACAATGCAGCTATACACAGGTCCTATTCTAAAAAATGTTGTTTCTAACAGACATTTTGTTCTCCACAATTTCAAGAGTGGCCTCAGGGAGATGGTCTGTCAAAACAGGAATAATAGGACACTGTTAATGGACACATATTGCAAAATTAACTTGTTTTTGCAAGATCTTTAAACATAGGCTATAATACCTGTATTGAGACTCACCATTTAAACAATTAAAAAAGAGAACAAAGTACATGGTGGTTTACATTCCATTTTAAAAATGTGTTTTTCTAGAATTAACAACTACAAAAACTTGCATGTACAAAATGAGCTTTTAAAAAAATTCCTCACTAATTGTACAAGGGGGTACAGTAAACTTGACCAGATGTATGTTTATTCAGAGACATGGAGTATGGAGCACGACAGAGTAACACATGTAACAATACCATTTCCTCCAGCACGTGAGTAAAATGAGAAAAAGATAGCCAGATAAAGCACCTGTGTAACAGTGAGCGTTAACCACCGATTAATTCCATAAGCTCAATTGGTCCCACACTCATCACAGAGGGACAAGCGCTACCCCATGTATTTGACTGTGTACTGAGGAAGCTGGAGTTCTCACACTTTCCGCTTCCGCACTCTGCTTACAGCACGACAGTTTTCCTTTGGCTGGCGTCTATCAGGCAATTTTTAACCTGCGTGTAAAATAAGATGACGGGTACGCCAGCCTGTTCTCTCACCAGCACCCCACTGGTAACTCCGGCCTGGGTCATGCGTGGCCCAGACTGGTATATCAATGTCCAGTGAAAACCTAAAAATGGAGGGGGTTGAAAGACACCTTTTTCCGCATCGTTTTAAATTTGGGGTTCATGGCAGGTTTGTTGCACATGCTGTGCCCAGGAACAGTATAGTCAATGTCCAGTGAAACTAAAATTGTGGTTGAAATACTCCTTTTTCGGCACTTTTAAATGTGGGGGTCATGCAGTTTGGGGCTCATGCTGTGGCCCAGGACAGGATATCAATGTCCATTTCAAGTAAGATGATGGTTCAAATCAACTGCCTTCTGGCCACTTTTAAATTTTTGGGGGTGATCCCGGGTTTTAAGGGTCAGGCAGTGGTACAAGACAGGGATAGTGAATGGTCTGGACTTTTTTCTGTGACTTTTATAAACCTAAGTGTGTTGTTTAAGATGTAGCACGTACCCCATTTAAAACTGTTTGTGGATGTTAATTTCAGCTTCCCCACCTTGTTTGGGTGTAATATTGAAGGTGTTTTTGCCTCTCCCATAGACTTTAATGGTCATCGCTCATAATCGATGCTCACTATCGAAAAACCTTATCGATAGCGGCCGACTATCGACTATCGATCGATCTCGATAGCCAACGCAATCGCTCAACACTATCCAGTTCAACTAAAATGGTGGTTCAAAGACTCCTTTTCCCAGCACTTTTTAATCTGTTGGTCAGAACGGGGTTTAAGGGTCATACTGTATACAGAACAGATATAGTCAATGTCTAGTTCAACTAAAATGGTTGTTGAAAAACTCCTTTTCCCAGCACTTTTTAATAGGTGGGCCAGAACGGTTAATTGGAAATACTGCGGTACAGGACCTATATATTTAATTTACAGTTCAACAAAAATGGTGGTTCAAAGACTCCTTTTTCCCGGCACTTTTTAATTTGGGGGTCAGACAGGTTTAATGGTCATACTGCGGTCCAGGACAGGTATAGTCAATGTCCAGTTCAACTAAAAATGTAGTTCAAAGACTCCTTTTCTTGCACTTTTTAATCTGTGGGTCAGACAGGTTTAATGGTCATATCTGGGGTACAGAACAGGTAAGTCAATGTCCAGTTCAACTAAAATGGTGGTTGAAAGCCCTTCCTTTTCCCCAGCACTTTTTAATCTGTTGGCCAGACAGGTTTAATGGTCATATTGCGGTACAGGACAGTTATATTAATTTTCCAGTTCAACTAAAATGGTGGTTGAAAGACTCCTTTTTTCCGGCACTTTTTAATCTGGGGTCATGCAGGTTTGGGGCTCAAGCGGCGTTCCAGACGGGGATTTATCAATGTCCAGTTCAAGTAAAAATGATGGTTCAATTTTTCATTCTGCCTTCTGGCACTTTTAAATTTGTGGGTCATGCAGGTTTAAGGGTCATGCTGGGGTCCCAACACAGGGATAGTGAATGGTCTGTGAGGTTTTTTCTGTGGCTTTATAACCTAAGTGGATTGCCAAGATGTAGCCCGTATCCATTTAAACTGTTGTGGATGTTAATTCCAGCTTCTCCATCCCTGTTTGGGTGTAAGAATGAAGGTGTTGTTCCCCCTCCCATAGACTTTAATGGTCATCGGCGTTTAATCTATTATCGACAAAATGGGATATCTTATTGATAATTGCCGATATCGACTATCGACCCGATGATGATAGTCAACGTAATCGCTCATCACTAAACAGAAGAACCAGTGGGGACAGCGGCAGCGCTGGAACAGAGGTGAGAAGATTACTGTTTTGGGCCTATTTGATTGTTTTGCATGAAGAAACAGTCCTTCTACAGTTACTTATTTTTGTTTTGGAAATTTTCAGAAGCACAAAATTAAGAAGGGGAGTGGCCTTAGTAAAAGTGAAGTGGCTATATATGAAGGGGACATAGCACTGTGTGCAGTATTGCGCACCACAAAAACATTAGGCATAAAGTGTGAGCAATTGTTTATCAGTGAGCTGCACTTCATTTCTCCCATGTAGCATTGGGGTTTATATTGCCCAATAGTTTTTTGTCCAGCCATTGAGCTGCAAATATGGTCTTTTGCCTGTGTTCTTAAGTAAATAATGTCCCATTTTTCTGAGGTTTTTTTGTAAATTTCTAGGAATGCTATTGTAGGGACTTGCAAGATAATGAGGATCCTTGACGTGGGTTGCCAGAGTGCTTATATTGGCCAATATATCAACTATTACTTCATGTTTGATATTTTTCCAGTTTGTAGTTTTGCCCTATAATATTGAGGAGTAGCATGTGTCAGTATTTTGCATTGTACATTTGAAACATGTTGAATAACCCGCCCAATTGAATAGTTGGGGCATTATCATACTGTAAGCCAGCATGGTGCACCACACATAACTGTATAGTTGGCACCCTTTCTAAGCCTTATCTATACGCAATTGTAATACCAGCAATCACCCTCCTTATGGATAGTAGGCTTGTGAGTTTTTATCAGTATTTTTGCATTTGTGTAATCTCCCCTGTATGTTATTGTGGCTTTTCTACATACCGGTCTGAACTGATACTTATCCAATGTGCAGTTTTTACTATGCAGTTGCCCCACTAGTGGATGGGTGTGTGAGTATTTGTTCATTAGTGAGTTGCACCTGCAAAATTTCTCCCATGTAGCAGTGGGAATTATATTGCCTCCTACTGGAAATAGTTGTTTGTCCAGCCATTGAACTGTAAGTATGGTATTGTGTCTGTGTTTTTAGGCATAAAGTAAGACAACTTAAAAATAGTGTGAAGTTAGACTAGACAGCTATTACGTAACAGCACTATGAGAAATGTGGCGCACGGTAAGACTGTCTAGGTTATGTTTACAATGTTTAAGAGTTAGACTGTATTAATAAATCTGCCCCATTATGTGCTCGTTGGGGGTGCGACCAGCCATCAGCAATACAAAGGGGTTTGTGCTCACTGAAGTGTCATGGTTAAGGATGAGCGATATTATCAACAAAAGTTGAAATCGGCACAGTTTTTAGGCTTATCTGAAATTTCCGATCACGTGATAGTTTAGGTCACAATCTTATAGATAATCTTTTACAATCGCACTTTTTTCAGCGTTTCCTGTCATTTTGGCAGCCAGCCAATCAGCTCCGAGGATAGAGGGGGGTGATGAGGATGTACGACATCACCACTTGGCGGTGTATGGATATCATTGGCTGCAAAAATCGTGTGACCTTGTTTTATCTATGCAACTGCAGTTCCTGTTCAGCTCATTCTCTGGCTATGTCACTTCACAGCAGGACGTCTCAGCGTCTAAACCAATATCTGTTCTAACAGCTCAGAGAGACAGTCTCTTCTAATACACAAAACCATCCACCTAGCTGTAACTTAGGATATAGTTAGATTAGAGAATTTCACTTCTTATTTAGTTAGAGAAAGTTTTAAAAATATTGTCAGGGCTGAGCGGCGCTCGGTCTTCAGGGAGCAACGTTCTGCAGAAGCTGATTTGCGACCCCACCCTGATACACATTCTGCTGGCATATCTGTGAGTGACAGAGGTCCAGCCACTCCGGACAGGGGTGTGTCACACCAGCCAATGGGAGGACCCGGAGGCCGCTCCAATCAGCTACAGGGACGTTATTCGGGAATCACATTTAAACTCTCTGCTTGCTGAGTGCTGCGCCTGTGATATTTCCCGGCTGCCTTCATATCTGTGCTTATTGCTTGTTTTTTTTATCCGTGTACCTGACCTCGACTTGTTTCCTGACCCTGTCTTGCGTTCTGATTTTGTACCTTGCTCCCGTTTGGCTTTTGACCCCGGCTTGCTTAAGGTTTCTCTTTGGTTCCGTTTTGTGGCTTGGCGTTTCTGATTGGTTTTGACCCGGACTGTCTGACTATTCTTCCTCCCGACGGCCCCAGCACTCTAGCAGCGCAGGGACTGTCACCCAGTTGGCGTCTGCCGCCTAGGGCAGCACGTCAAGTAGGCAGGGACAGTGGGCTGGGTTCCAGTCCGGGCTCACTATACTTCCCTTGACATGACAGATATATAGTGGTGTTTGCAGCCACAGGGGGGGAGGGGGAGTTTGGAAAGGAGGGGTGATGTTGTGTAGCCCAGTGTGTTCTGTGACCTGTGTTTTTTACCACTTTTTTGCCAGCAGACCTCTGACAGGAGGTGAAATTGTCTCTTTTGTTTTTCCAGTTCTATTGCACTCACTGCGTGTCAGTGTTCACAAAACCGTCATATCTTATCCCTATAACTTTTAAATAGTTCTATTGAAGTTCGTGCAGCTGTTTGGCGCAAAGAGCTAAGTTGTACACAAATTGTGTTATACATATTTCCTAGTAAATTGTGCCTGTTGTCAGTGTTGCGAAGACCGCCATATTAAATCCATATAACATTTAAATAGTTCTAATGCACTTAGTGCGTCTTTTTGCCGCAAAGAGCTCAGTTGTACGCAAATTGTGTTATACACATTTCCTAGTAAATTGCGCCTGTTGTCAGTGGTGCCAAGACTGCCATATTAATCCATATAACATTTAAATACTTTTATTGCAGTCTGTGCGTCTGTTTGCCGCAAATAGCTCACTTGTACGCAAATTGTGTTATACATATTTCTTCCACCAGACCGCATTTCACAGGTATTCGATAGAAACAATTCTGTTTCTAATCCTAGTTGGCCGGTGGAAATTAGAGGGATTTAAGAATATCTGTGAAAAACTCTTCTATACTTTTTACATTTTATCTTTCTGAACATGGAGCGAACTACAGGTGGTAAGCAAGCAAAGAGGGGTGTAATGGGTGACCTCTGGCAATCCTTATTTACCACCTCAGCAACGCCTGTAATGCAGGGCACACATACGACACACAGAGACCGGCTTAAGATCATGGGGCACGACTATCTGCGTCTCAACACTGATGTTTTTGGATATGTTCCGGACCCAATTGACTTCTGGGTATCCAAAATGGATAAATGGCCCGAGCTCGCTCGCCACGCCATAGAAGTGTTTTCCTGCCCAGCAACCAGCGCCATATCCGAGCGGACCTTCAGCACAGCTGGAGGAGTCATTACAGACAAATTCTAACTGCCATTTCTTGCTCACAATTTTTAACAGTGGCTGAGAGGTGATTTTTATAATTTTTGGAGGCATTGTGCTGTCCAAAACCAGCTATAATCTTGGTCCTTTGGTACAGAAATGTGGTTTCTAAGTGGCATTTCTTCATCACAATTTTTAACACCAGCACAGAGGTTAGGTCAATAATTTCCCATGTTCCTATGTGCCATTTCTAATACCGGTGTCTTGTTTGCGTGAAAGGGGCCCTGTAGCTGCTGGTACCGCTGTACCTGCTGTGGCTACGCCGTCCTCATATTTTCTGTTAGCCATTGAACATGATGCATTATTTTAGCATATGAATTGTTTTCTGTGACTTTTATAGCCTAATTGTCTTACCTAAGAGGTAGCACATATCCAGGTTACTGTTGTGGATGTTAATTCCAGCTTCTCATCTCCTGTTTGGGTGTAAGAATGAAGCTGTTGTTGCTCTCCCATAGACTTGAATGGTCATCGTTGATTATCGACTATCGATGATCGCCTATCGGCATGATAATTTGCAAAATCTGTTATCTATAAGATGATGCTTGTCAACACAATCGCTCATCACTAGTCATGGTTCCATTAGTGTACTGCTGACATGGCCAAACTGGTTTAAGGAGTTTATTCTGGTACTGCAGCCATATGCCACTGGATAAGCATAGACCATCAGTGTTAAGTCCTGGAAAATCCCACTGAAGTACGTGAATAAAAAAAAATAAAAAAAAATGATCGATGTGTGAACCACGTCACCTGCCTGATGCTTTACAGTTTGCGGGTCTTAACTCTTTCTGAAACAGGTGTCTTTAATCAGGAAAATTTTTTTACATTAAAACACTTTTGTGCTTAATTCTGCAATTTGCCATGTCCATAAAAGAGCAAAAGTCTTATTTGGAATAAAAACTGATAGCTCTTTTTTTTTTAAATATATATAAAATTTTATTAACAGAAGCATATTAATGCAAATCTTTTACATAGAAAACATCATACATCTTGTCGCATTCAATATACATCTCAAAGAATCCTTGTAGTGTACTCTGATACATTAAATAATTGACTAATTGACTAAATTGACTAATGTAGGAACATTAGTCAATTAACAATATCCTTACTGAAAACTGCTTCCGCGTATTTAAATTTTCTCCCACTTAAAGGGGTTTTGCCACAATGTAATGTTGACGTGGGATCCTCCAAAATGGGTATTTAATCACTTTTCTAAATATATGTGATTAAAAAAAAAATTGCAGCCTGAGAGAGCTACAAGCTGCCTTACCTGCCCTTAGTTATTTCAAAGCTTCTATTAGATACGACCTGACAAGAGCTACTGGCCGTGCTTGCGCGGAGAAAGCTTCTTATCTGATGAGACTGAGCTGCAGAAGCTTTCAAGGCACCGGGTAGAAATATGTTGTTTTTTGAATACAGAATCCACTAGTTGTAGTGTGATTATCTGAGTAGATCCCTGCTTTATCTGATGACAGAGAACATGAAGAAGCTTTCAAGCTGCTGTGGAGAAAGCTGTTGTCTTTTGTATACAGAATCCAGAAGTTGTAGTTTGATTATTTGAGTGAGCATTTCACACGATCCCTTATGCAGCTCTGTGCTCTGGCTGTCTGTGTGTCTCTCTCTCTCAGCTCCATGGCTTGTTTACAATTGCTTCTTAGCAGATAAGGCACGTCCTTTCAAAACCCCTTTAACTAAATCCCTCGCCCACCTCCCCCCAAAACTGACCCGCGTGCATTCTACTGCCCCTGTACATCAACCTCCAAACGACCTAAGCTGCCTTTCAGCTTTTCCTTCAGATAAAATTCTGAGTATTTGAAGGGTTCTATAAGTTCTCTTATTTCAGAGTCTGTGAATACTTTAGATATAAACGGCTTCCATTTTTTGAAAAAAGCTTTCGCTCTTTTATGTTTGTCCCTCTCCGTGTCTAGCTTCTCTATATAGACCATATGTCTAAGGCAACTCATTACCTCCTCCTCTGATGGTACTGAAGGTTTGATCCAGTGACGTAGTATACATCGCTTTACCGCCAAGAGCAGAACATGTATGCCCTTGTCAGTCAGCAACGCCTCTCTATTTTCCTCCTTTTGTGCCTTTTTTTGTTCAATGAAATGAAATAAATAACACTGTGGAAGAAATGGAATCATTACGTTCCATATTTCCTTAATACGATCCTTGATCTCTTTCCACACATTTTCTATTTTGGGCTGCCCACAAGCTAAAAATAATCTCCTTTTCTTCTTGGCTTTTTGGCACTTGGAAAATACTGAGGATTTTTTTTGTAAGGGATACGAAGGATATATTGCTTTGTGCGTTCCTAAGCAGTAGTTCCCCTCCACTGAAAATTTATGGTGGTTTTCCTATTTAAGCGAACCCCCCTCAATATTTTTTTGATATATCATTGCCCTGAAAATTATTCTCCGTTTTTGAACATTGCTTCACTGGCCTCTTCAAACCCTTTTCTTTTTTGATAAACTAAAATTGTGAAAATTGACCTCTACACCCCTGTATTACATAACCCCCAAATTTTCCCCCTTTTCCCTCTAAAGACCAAAGGTTAGATACTTTTGATTAAAAAATTTTCCTAATTTGCAGAAATTGGGAAATACCTGAGTCTCTCAAAACCATATTTCTCTTATCTGTTCCCAACATTAGGGTCCTTCCCCCCGTTTAAATGTTCTAAAATTAAATCCCCTACTTTTCCCAAATTTTGGGAAAGCTTTTTTCCCCCCTGCTTGAACTCGGTCTTTCCCATAGAGGTAAGTAAGGGATATATGCATAGGCGTTTTAAATTTTTCTGACTGCCCCCACGTTGCTTTGTATCTCTTAATAAATGCTCCGCTTTAAACTTGTGGGGTTTTTCGTATGGGGTTGAATTAAGGGTTTAGGAAGGGGGAAGTGCCCGCTGTGTTTTTTCCAAAGTTGGAAAAATACTCCGTCCCATTTAGCCAATCCCTGATGTGTCTCCACCATCGCTGCAATGTTGTATATTCTAATATTGGGAGTTGGACCCTCCCTCCCTTTTCCTGCCATCAGTTTTGTTTTTATTTTGGCTGTTTGCCCTTCCCTAAAACCTGGGAAAAAGCTGCTTAGGGTGTTTTTAACTTTGTGTTTTTAAAAAAAATGGTATGTTTGCATTGGGTAAAAACCGCGCAAAAAATTCCCCTCTTTATAGCTGTATTCCCACCCATAAGCGATGGCAGATCTTTCCATTATCTAAATTTACCCTTATTTTGTATTTTAATGGGGTTTTTTTAAGCTTGGCATTGAAAATCTGTATCCCATTTTTAATTCCTAAGTATGTTAAATGGGTATCAACACCTTACTCCCATCCTGTTCCCTTTTCTCCCTTTACTTTCTAACATTAGAAGCTGGCATTTTTCTCGATTCACTTTAAATCCTGAATAGGAGCCATATTCTTCCATTGCTTCTAACACCTGAGCTACCTGAGTTCTAGGGTCATTTAAAAATAAAAGCATATCGTCTGCGAAGCATAACAACTTAATTTCCTTGCTTCCCAGTGATATTCCTTGGAAAATACTTGAGTTAATCAAATGTTGTGCCAACGGCTCCAAGGCTAGATTGAATAATAGGAGCGACAAAGGGCAGCCCTGTCTGGTGCCCTTCTGAAGAAAAATGGGAGAAGACAAAAAAACCTGGCGTGTTCACCCTTGCCTAAGGCTTACTGTATATTGTGTCTATATAAGTACGAAATAGCCCTGAGATTCCAATTCTGTCTAAAATTTGATTAAGCCAATTCCAATTTACGTTATCGAAGGCCTTCTCCGCGTCAATTGCCAACAATGCTGGACTATTTCTATCTATTTTCCTACATTCCACTGCTTCAAGGGTTGTCAAAACTGCTCTAATATTTTTGACGCCCGATCTGCCCTGAATAAATCCCATTTGATGGCCCCTCACTAACCTCGGCATAAGCTCTGCCAGCCTATTGGCCATAATTTTAGAGAATATCTTGATATCCTGGTTAATCAGAGACATGGGACGGTATGATTCTGGTTTGTTTGGGTCTTTCCCTTTTTTGAATATAATTTTGATGTAGGCTGTATTCCCTGATTGCAACATCGTCTTTCTATCTACTATTTCTCTAAAAACTTGCTTCAAAGCTGGAGCCCACTCTCCTTTCAAAATTTTATATAGTTCTCCCGGCATACCATCAGGGCCCGGGGCTTTGTTGGGAGGTAGTTGGGCTATTACCCTATTTATTTCCTCTTCTTTTACCTCTGCGTTTAGCAGTTCCCTATCCTGATTTGACAATTTGCGGAGAGAAATATTCTCTAGAAAATTTTGTCCTTTTTGAGAGCTGAAATCTGCCTGGGTATAAAACTTGCTATAGTAATTTCGTAGGATATCATTGACATCTTTTGGGCCCCTTTTCAAAACTCCTTCGCTGTTCCTTAAGCTGACAAAATTTGTAACCCCTCTCCTACCCCTGACCAGGTTGGCCATCATCTTACCTGCCTTATTTCCAAATTTAAATAAAGAGACTTTAAACTGGTCATATCGTAGTGACTCAATTCATTTTTGTTGGAGCTCAAAGAGTTCTTTGGAAGTCACCAAGTTCTTTTTGTTATCCTCGGTCAGATCTGCTACAAATGTTGTGTAAGCTCTTCTAAGTTTTTCTGTCGCCCCGCTAAAAACCTTTCTCATTTCCTTCCTTTTAGCAGTCATATACGCCATTATTCTACCTCGCAGCACTGCTTTTCCAGTCTCCCAGTATAAACTAGGGGAATCTTTGTGTAGTTTATTACCTTGCTCATTCTCCTTCCACCACCGAATTACCAGATCTTTAAACAAATCGTCCGCCAGAAGTGCGCTGGGCAACCTCCAAATTATGTCTGTCCCCCTTGGGAATATATCATGTAAGATAATGGACACCGGGGCGTGGTCAGAGATTATCAGATCCCCAATAGCCACCTCTTCTACCATGCCCAAAGCACCCGGGTTGGCCAGAATATAGTCTATTCTAGACCATGACCCAAGAACGTGAGAGTAATGGGTGTATTCCCTTTTCCGCTGGGTTAGATGCCCGCCATGTGTCCACTAGCCCTAAGTTTTCGCATAACTTAAACAGCCCAGTTTCCCTCCTAGAATCTGATGATTGGATAATGCCAAATCTCTTCCTGTCCTCTATGTCATTCATAACGCAATTGAAATCCCCCCCTACTAGTACTACTCCCTCCCCTCCCTTAATGAGTCTAGTCTCCAGGTCGCCAAAGTATCTTTTGTCTGGATTGTTTGGGGCATATACTGTATGTTCACCACCGACAGTACTCCTGCTGGTGTTTCCATTTTCAGCTTAATGTACCTGCCTTCCTTGTCGGAATCTACCGATAAAATTTTGTGGGATACGCTTTTGTTAATTAAAATCACCACCCCTGCTTTTCCCTTATTTCTGCAGTCCCTGTACCTCCCCAACCCTTATTTGTGTAGTTTGGGAAACCCTTTTTTTTCCAAATGTGTCTCCTGTAAAACGCAAATCTCCCTTCTTCTTAAATGTTCAAGATAAGTCTTTTTTTGGGGAGAACGAAGCCCCTTAGTTCTGAAAATTTTTCATATCAGTTACAAAAAAAAACTCGGATTATTATCTAGAAAGAAGAAACCCTCCCCCCTTTCCCCTCCAACAAAAAAACCCTTAAATTTATAATTCAAAATTTTCTTTTTGGATTCTCTTTTTTTTTCGCTGACTCCTCTTTCTTCGCCCATATATCGGCTAGGTTGAATCCTCTTTCCTCGCCAGAATATACCTTCGCTTTTGATCTTTAAAACTTTTCCCTCCCTTCCCCCCTTGTTTCCTAAGCTGCTAGTCGCAGTAAGTAATGGGAAAAAAGTAACTCACAACCTCCTTCCTTTGCCTTTTAGTGGCCCCGCTCATAAACTGTATGACTTTAGTCCTAGACTTTTCTTTTATGCCCTCAAACCCCATAAAAAATTTTGGGAATAACTTTTCTTTTAACTAGCAGAGTATACAACACCACTCGTAGCTTGAGACATCTGTAACTAATAAACGGATAACTCCGTATCATATTAAAGTTCTGAGTCCCCTGCAAAATGTACTCATCTCCTCCTCGGCGTTCGAGATCTTCCTGGGTGATTTGGGTCCTCGAGAGTCCTGGAACTCTGGTTCCCCCTAGTGAATCTGCGAAGGTCATTGTGCGTGCTGGGGGATCTATCCTTTCCCTGCGGCTCCGAAGAACGTGTTTTTTTTAGATAGTCCTCTAAGAAATTTTCTGCTTCGATAGCTCTTGATTTCTTATCTAAAATCATAACAGTGTTATTCAGTACAAGGTTTATACCCTTTTATAAGAACACTCATGGTTTTCCAATTGACTTTCCAGCACTCTTATTAATAATTCTAAGCATGATGTCAAGCATTGTGATTTTCTTCATCAGCTTTCACATTTTAAGTCGGTGATAATAATCCTGTTAGAAATTGCATTACCTATGTCATTTCAAGTCTACATAGCAATTCTAAATAGCCGGGGGCACTTGTGATAGTCTAAGGTTCACATTTTTTATACAGTGTTTCTGTACAAACACATTAAGTACACATCACAAATAACATGAATTGTGACTTCAAAAGAGGGCAAACTTGAAAAAAGGGGGTTGTGTATAAACACTGAGGGCTTCATGTATGAAAACTGTGTAGGTCTAAGACTTTCTTTGTTGCCCATAGCAATCAATCAGAGATCACCTTTCATTTTTTCAGAGCACTATACGAAATGAAAGGGGAGCTCTGGTTGTTGCTATGGGCAACAAGAAAAGTCTTAGAGCTAGACAGTTTTCATACATGTCTCCACAAGTGATTATTATGTCTGTCAAACAAGAACTGAAGGGCCCAGTGCTACAGGGCAGCAGTGAGAATGACTGTGCTATGTTATCAACCAAACTGTGTATAGGCACTAATTTAATGCATGGCTGAGGATCTTTACAAATTAAATGAATTAGAAGCATTACAGAAGGTTTTTCAAAATCTGTGTTGTACCATATACAGAACTTTAAATCACTATTACAACTTATGGACTGTCTATAAGGCATGCCATGCATGCATGATTTCAGGGTCCCCTGACTGGAGCATCCACCGACCATTAGCAATAGGTGTTTGAAGAGAGTCCTAAATCCATCTTGTAATACATAAAAAAAGTATATGATAAACATAACATAGATAGATAGATAAATAGACATAGTTGAAACCAGAAGTTTACATACACTTTATAAAAAGACACATATGCATGTTTTTCTCACTATCTGACATGAAATCAAAATAAACCTGAACCGTTTGAGGTCAATTAGGATTTCCAAAATTATTTATATTTGCCAAATGCCAGAAAAATAATGAGATAATTATTTACGGCATTTTTCTTACTTTCTGCAAAGTAAAACCTTTACATACACTAGGATTACTATGCCTTTATACAATTTGGGACAGCCCATATGATGATGTCATGTCTTTGGAAGCTTCTGATTTATTGGCAACATCTGAGTTAATTACAGACACACCTGTGGATGCATTTTACCGCAAACCAGCAACACACTGCGGCTGTGTGTCACATCATGTGAAATTCTAAAGAAATCAATCCCGTCAACCAGATACACATCCCTCGGTCCCGTGCTCCCCCCAAACCTCTCCTTGGGGCTCTCTGGAATGCACGGTCTGTATGTAATAAACTCTCATACATACATGACTTGTTCATCTCACGCAACCTACTCTTCCTTGGTCTGACTGAAACCTGGCTGACCCCCTCTGACACAGTCTCCCCTGCCGCACTCTCTTTTAGCGGCCTCCAACTTACCCACACTCCTCGCCCTGGTAACAAGCATGGTGGAGGCGTCGGCCTCCTCCTGTCTGACACCTGCTCCTTTGTCCCCGCTCCACCTCTGCCTTCCCTCACACTCTTCTCCTTTGAAGTGCACTCTGTCCGCATCTATGCCCCCCTCCGACCTCCAAGTGGCTGTGTCTACCGACCGCCAGGCCCCTGCCACTGCCTTTCTTGACCACTTTGCTTCCTGGCTTCTCCACTTTCTTTCCACCGACATCCCCACTATCATCATGGGAGACTTCAACATCCCAATCGACACCCCCCACTCTGCTTCCAACAAACTCCTTTCACTCTGCTCCTCCTTCAACCTCTCCCAATGGACCTCAGGAGCCACTCACAAAGATGGACACACACTGGACCTCATCTTCTCCCGCCTCTGCCCCCTATCTGACATCTCTAACTCTCCACACCCTATATCTGACCACAACCTGCTTACCTTCACCACTATCTCCTCCCCACCTGCTCCTCCTGTTCATTATCCAGTACGACCCCGCAGGAATCTACAAAACCTCAACCCTCACACACTCTCTGACTCTCTTACACCTCTTTCCACTATCTCCTCATTCAATGACCCAGACGCAGCCACCACTTTCTACAACCATACAATCATCACCGCCCTTGACTCAGTCGCTCCTCTCACACACAACAGAACCCGCAAAATCAACAGACAACCCTGGCACACAGACTCTACCAAACAGCTGAGGCGAGCTTCCAGAATTGCTGAACGCCGCTGGAAGAAAACTCACTCCATTGATGACTTTGCCTTATACAAACACTCACTGCAGACATTTAAGTCCGCACTCGCCTCAGCCAAACAGAACTATTTCACCACTCTCATATCCTCCCTGTCCCACAACCCCAGACAATTATTCAAAACCTTCAACTCTCTTCTCCGTCCACCAACACCTCCTCCCCCATCCCTCCTTTCAGCAGATGACTTTGCCATTCACTTCCTCCAGAAGATCAACCTCATCAGAGACAGAATCAGCCCGCAGTCCCCACCACTCTCCTTTACCCTTGCAACCTGCTCTTCCCCCTTAACTTGCTTCCCCACGGTCACTCATGAAAAGCTCTCCTCCTTACTGTCCAAATCCAACCTCACTACCTGTAGTCTTGACCCACTGCCATCCCACCTCATCCCAGACCTCAGTGCTTCTATCATCCCAGCACTCACCCATCTCTTCAACCTATCAGTAACCTCTGGCATCTTCCCTTCTGCCTTTAAACATGCTACTATCACTCCAATCCTAAAAAAAACAACCCTTGACCCCTCTTCTCTGTCCAACTATCGCCCCATCTCACTGCTCCCTTTTGCTTCCAAACTCCTCGAGCAGCACGTCTATCTTCAGCTGTCCTCCCACCTCTCCACAAACTCTCTTCTTGACCCTCTAAAATCTGGTTTTCGACCCACCACTCTACCGAAACCGCCCTAACCAAAGTCACTAATGATCTAGTAACTGCTAAAGCCTCATGCCACTACTCTGTGCTCCTCCTCTTGGACCTGTCCTCTGCCTTTGACACTGTCGACCATTCCCTCCTGCTACAAATCCTCTCCTCCTCGGCATCACGGACTTGGGCTCTTTCCTGGATCTCCTCGTACCTCACTGATCGGACTTTCAGCGTCTCTCATTCTTGCTCACCTCCTCTCCCCCCGGCCACTCTCTGTTGGTGTCCCCAAGGGTCAGTCCTGGGTCCACTACTCTTCTCTATCTACACCCTTGGCCTCGGTCAGCTCATAGCCTCACATGGCTTTCATTACCACCTGTATGCTGATGATACCCAACTCTACTCTCTGGCCCAGATGTCACTTCTCTACTCTCCCGGATCCCTGACTGTCTGTCCTCCATTTTCCATCCTTCTTATCATCACGTCTCCTAAAACTAAATGTGGAGAAAACAGAAACCTCATCATCTTTCCACATCCAAAACTCTACCCCTGCCCTGATCTCTCTATTACAGTCAATGGCTCTACCACTTTCACCGGTCCCCACAAGTCCGCTGTCTTGGGGTGAATCCTTGACTCTGCTTTATCTTTCAAACCACACATCAAACCCTCACCTCTGCCCTGCCCCTCCACTTGAAAAACATCTCTCGCATCCGCTCGTTCCTCGGCTATGACACTACAAAAATGCTGGTCATGCCTTGTCATCTCCCGCCTAGACTACTGCAACATCCTTCTCTGTGGCCTCCCAGCTAGCACCCTCCGCCCCTCCAATCCATCCTTAACTCTGCTGCCCGTCTTATCCACCTCTCTCCTCGCTACTCTCTGCTCTCCCTCTGCCAATCCCTTCACTGGCTTCCCATTGCCAGCGAATTCATTTCAAGCTATAACCATGACCTACAGGCTCTCCATGACCTCTCCCTCCATACATCTCTGCCCTAATTTCCAAATATCTCCCCCACGCACTCTCCGCTCCTCACAGGACCTTCTCCTCTGCTCTCCCCTTATCAGCTCCTCACACAACCGTCTCCAAGACTTCTCCCGTGCTTCACCCACATCTGGAACTCACTGCCCCCAACACATCAGACTCTCCTCCACTTTCACCAGCTTCAAAAGCAACCTGAAAACCCATTTCTTCAGGCTTGCCTATAACCTTCACTAAACTTGTCACTACTTCCTCCACAGACATGTCTGCCCCTCACCTCCTGTCTCTTTCCCCCTCCTTGTAGATTGTAAGCCCTCGCGGGCAGGGTCCTCTCTCCCTCTGTTGTGCCAATTGTCATTCATCGTTATCACTGTACTCGTTTGACTTATGTAATGTATGTAACCCCCTCGAATGTACAGCGCCCTGGAATCAATGGCGCTTTAAAATAAATAATAATAATAATAATAAAGAGAACTGTAGACTTGACCAAGTCTGGATCATCCTTGGGTACAATTTCCAGATACCTGAAGGTGCCTCGTTCATCTGTACAAACAATTATATGCAAGTACAAACAAGATGGGAATGTCCAACCATCATACCGCTCAGGAAGGAGATGGGTTCTGTTTCTCAGAGATGAATGTGCTTTGATCTGACATCTGCATGTCAACCCAAGAACAAAAGCAAAACACCTTGTGAAGATGCTGGTGGAAGCTGGTAAGATTGATTCATTATCCACAGTGAAACGAGTACTGTATCAACATGGGCTGAAAGGCCACTCTGCCAGGAAGAAGCCATTACTCCAAAAGAAACATAAAATCCAGATTAATGTTTGCAAATGCACACAGGAACAAAGACTTACATTCTTGGAGACATGTCCGGTGGTCTAACAAAACAAATGTTGAACTGTTTGGCCGTAATGAACATTGTTAAGTTTGGAGGAAAAGGGGAGAAGCTTGGATGCTTAAGAACACCATCCAAACTGTGAAAATAGATGGTATCATGAAGAAAAAAAGATTGTGTGGCAATACTGAAGCATCAGCTCAAGACATCAACCAGGGAGTTAAAGCTTTGGCGGAAACGGGTCTTCCAAATGGACAATAACCCGAAGCAAATTGCCAAACTGGTTACAAAGTGGCTTAATGTTAATCAGGTCAATGTTTTGGAGCGGCCATCAAAAAGCCATGATCTCAATCCTATTGAAAATTAGGGGGCAAAGCAGGAAAGGCAAGTGCAAGCAAGGCGACCTACAAACATGGCTCAGTTACACCAGTTCTGTCAGGAGGAATGGGCCAAAATTCCTATCAACTCTTGTGAGAAGCTTCTGCAAGGATATCCAAAACGTTTGACCCAAGTGACACAGTTTAAGAGCAATGCTACCAAATACTAATGAAATGTATGTAAACTTTTGACTTTGCAGAAAGTAATAAAAATGCCATTATTCTAGCAATTGGCAAATATAAATATTTTTGGTAATTTTAATTGACCTAAAACGGGTAAGGTTTATTCTGATTTCATGTCTGATAGTGAGAAAAACATGCATATATGTCTGCACATGCATAAGTGTTTTTACGTAGGGTAGGTAAACTTCTGGTTTCAACTGTTTAGATAGATAGATAGATAGATAGATAGATAGATAGATAGATAGATAAATAGATAGATCTGAGCACCGTTGCGTTCCATAAGGTATGTTATGCTTTTCTATTTTTTATGATGCTTAACACCTTAGTGATACATCAATTTTTGGTTTTCATTATTTCCTCCTCACTTTTCATAAGTGCCATAACAGGAAAAGATGTACTTTTTAATGGTGCCATTGAATATAACATACAATGTACTGGGAAACTCCCCAAAATTCTATGTAGGGTAGATTGTGAAAAAATGCCAATTGTGCCATTTTTATGGGGTGTTTGTTTTTATGGAGTTCACTGTTTAATATAAATAGCATCTTAACTAGTGTTGACGATTGCGTTGGCTATCGAGATCGATCGATAGTCGATAGTCGGCCGCTATCGATAAGGTTTTCGATCGTGAGCGTCGATTATGAGCGATGACCATTAAAGTCTATGGGAGAGCAACAACACCTTCATTATTATACCCAAAGGAGGCTGGAGAAGCTGAAATTAACATCCACAGCAGTCAAATGGATACGTGTTACATCTTAGGCAACACACTTAGGTTATAAAAGTCACAGAACCTTTCAATTCACCTGTGGTGAATATAGAATTGCTGTTTTAAGATTTACGTAGATGCTGCGTCAATGAACAATGCTGGGTGCGCAAAAGTCAAAAAACACGTAACTGTTATGTTTTGGTAGTATAAACGGTATTTGTTGCACCTTTCAATTCACCTGTGGTGAATTTTAGAATTGCTGTTTTAAGATTTA
>JAODAL010057039.1:0-22921 GCA_025379985.1 Phyllomedusa bahiana
CCCCCAAAACCCGGGTTGTCCCCCTTTTAACGGGCCCGGGTTTAGATGCCACCCTTGTACCCTGGTAGACCCAAAATTTTTTTGCCGGTAGATGCCCCCCTGTTTTAGCCAGGTAGGTCCCCCCCTTTTGTAGCCAGGTAGGTTCCCCCCTTTTTTAATGGGGCCCCTTTTTAGGGTGGCCCCCATCTGTTAGCCGGGTAGTGCCCCATCTGTTTGCCAGGTAGATGTCCCTTTGGGGTTGCCAGGTGGGGCCCCCCATTGGTTCCCCGGGTAGTGCCCCCCTTTGGGTTTTCCAGGTAGATGTCCCTTTCTGTTAGCCGGGTTTAAGTGCCCCCATCTGTTAGCCGGGTAGTGCCCCCCATCGTTAGCCCAGGTATTTCCCCCTTCTGTTACCCCGGGTATCCCCCCATCTTTTTAGCCGGTATTGCCCCCATTTGTTAGCCAGGTAGTGTCCCCTTTGTTGCCGGGTTTGCCCCCCCCTCGGGTTGCCTGGGTGTCCCCCCCTTTTTTTCCCAAGGTATTCCAAATTTCTCTGTTACCCCAGGTGGAGCCCCCAAAAGCTAAAAAAAATTTTAAATTTAAAAAAAATCCATTTAAACCTTAAACCAGGCTCCGGGCGGGCGCGGTGCCATTTTCCTGTCCCGTTTCTTTTTCAGGGGCCCAGGGGAATGAGAGCAGCCGGCGTCACTCCCTTGCAGCCGCGCGCCCACTTCCCCTGCCCGCTGACCTGTATGTGCGGCGCACACCCAACCCCCCGGCGGGGGTACATACAGGGGGAGGAGGGAGGGGGGAGCGATCCCCCCTCCCCGCACAGGGGAGCCCGGGGCGGGGGGGGTAAAAGGGGGCCCGCGGGGCCGCTTCCCCCGCCTGTAGGAGGGGGTCCGGCGGCGAAAGGGAGAAAAGCGCACCGCGCTACTCTTGCGCCGGGGTTTAATTTAAAGGACCCCCGCCGCCTGCAGGGGGCGGGGGGAATGCCAACCCCCCGTGAGGGGGGGGGGGGACCCCAAATAGGGGGAAACCCCCCCCCAAAAAGGGGAGGGTTGGCATGTAGCTTTTAATGGGGGAGCATGCAATTTTTCCCATACGGGCCTTTTATTGGGGGAAAACGGGGCAGAGACTCACCCCGGGCGCTTTGAACTACATTGATTAAAAAAATTTAATAACAGAAGAAACTGATCTTCCAGTGGCAAACACTTCTCCAAGATGACCATTGTATTGAAGATCTAAAAAATTATGGTTTTAAGGGGCACTTTAAGACCAAGGGAGGGGAAAGGAAGGGGGAATTTAAATTAATGAAAAAATTTTTGACTCTGCAAAATGGGCTAAATTTTCATGCCGCTTTATTTTCGAACTTTTGTGTGAACATTGGGGCCAAAAACACCCCCTGATGGTTTGTAGATAAAAAGGAAAAATATGACCCCCCTTCAGCCTACTTTTTTTCCAAAAATTTTGACTGCTTGACCTGTTGTAAATGCTTTTGCTTAAAATTGCATTTTGTTATATTTAAAGAATTCTAAGATTCTTTGAAGGTCCGGGTCTTTTGTGTATAAAATTCTGTGTTTTTTCAATTTTTTGGGTATAACATCATGCCCTAAAAAGGGGAAAGTCTATTTCTCCAAAAAGCCACCATCAAATATACTCAGTTTGCCGGGAAAAAGGTATCCCCCTGATTTCTTCATCTT
This sequence comes from Phyllomedusa bahiana, assembly GCA_025379985.1. Lineage (NCBI taxonomy): Eukaryota > Metazoa > Chordata > Amphibia > Anura > Hylidae > Phyllomedusa > Phyllomedusa bahiana. The sequence continues at coordinate 1,683 of JAODAL010057039.1, forward strand.
CTTTTACTTTCTAGGGCTAACAGGGTACAACATCATACACAAATGTTTATATGCAGGGAGGGGGGGCTATTATCTATTTTTTTTTTGGGAAAGGGAGGGGGGCTTATTTTTTATTTTGGGGGGGTTTTTAATTTTTGGCAGGGGGGGGTTTTGGGGGGGGCTATTATTTACTGTTATATGTGCAGGGTGGGGGGCTATTACCCTACTTTTAAATATGTGCGGGAGGGGGGCATTATTATGTTATATGGGGCAGGAGGGGGGGCCTATTATCTACTTTTTTAAAATGTGCAGGGAGGGGGGGCTTTTAAACCCCTTTGTTAAATGTGCAGGGGGGGGGCTTTTTATCTATTGTTATTTTGGGGGATGGGGGGGGCTATTATCTATTTTTTTATATGTGCAGGGAGGGGGGGGCAAATATCTACTTTTATATGTGAAGGGAGGGGGGTTTTTAAATTACTTTTAATATGTGCGGGGGGGGGGTTTATTATCATTGTTATATGGGGGTGAGGGGGTTTTAATTATCTACTTTTTATATGTGAGGGGGGGGGGCATATTATCTATTTTTATTTGTGCAGGGAGGGGGGGCAAATTTTTTAACATTTTTAATATTGCAGGGGGGGGTTTTATTTAAATTATCTATTGTTATATGTGCAGGGGGGGGGGGCTATTATCTACTTTTATATGTGCAGGGGGGGGGGGCCTATTTTTAATTGTTTTATGTGCAGGGAGGGGGCTATTATCTACTGTTATAGGGGCAGGGAGGGGGGCTATTATCTATTGTTATATTTTGGCAGGGAGGGGGCTATTACCTAGGGTTTATGTGCAGGGGGGGCTTTTATTTTTACTTTTTTTAATGTGCAGGGAGGGGTATATTATCAATTGTTATATGTGCAGGGAGGGGGGCAAAATCTTTTTTTTATATGTGCGGGGAGGGGGGTATTATCTTTTTGGTTAAAATTGTGCAGGGGGGGGCTTTTAAATAAACTGTTATTTGGGAGGGAGGGGGCTATTTTTCAAATTGTTATATGTGCAGGGAGGGGGGCCCTATTATTTTCTGTTTAAAAGTGCGGGGAGGGGGTATTTCTATTGTTAAAAGTTCCGGGAGGGGGGCTATTATCTACTGTTATATGTTGCAGGGGGAAAAAGGGGGCTGGGGGGGCTATTACCCTATTTTTAATTGGGGGTAGGGGGGCTTTTTCTACTGTTATTTGTGCGGGAGGGGGGCAAATTACAACGTTATATGTGCGGGGTGGGGCTATTTCCCAAACTGTTATATGTGCAGGGGGGGGGGGTTTTATTATATGTGCAGGGGGGGCTTTTAAACTACTGTTATATTTGATGGAGGGGGCTTTTAAACTATATTTATATGTGCAGGGAGGGGTTTTATCTACTGTTTTATTTTAAGGGGGGGGGGGCTATTTTTCTATTGTTTTTTGTGCGGGGAGGGGGGCTATTATCTACTGTTTTTGGTGAAAGGGAGTGGGGCAAATTATAACTGTTAAATGTGCAGGGAGGGGGGGTATTATCTATTGTTATATGTGCAGGGAGGGGGGGCTATTAGTTATTTTTTAATTTGAAGGGAGGGGGTTTTTTTCTACTGTTATATTTGCTGGGCGGGGGGCCCTATTTTTAAACTTTTAAATTGTGCGGGGTGGGGGGCTATTATCTATTTTTTAAAATTTTGCAGGGGGGGGCTTTTTATCTACTGTTTTTTGGGTGCGGGGGGGGGGTTTTCTATTGGTTTGGTGCAGGGGGGGCTATTTTACTTTATATTTGAAGGGAGGGGGGGCAAATTAAATCTATTTTTTATAGTGCAGGGGGGGGGCTATTACCCTACTTTATATGGTGGGGGAAGGGGGGTTTATTATCATATTATTGTGCGGGGAGGGGGGCTATTTTCTTTTTATATGTGCAGGGACTAAAAAAAGGGGGGGGTTGTTATCTATTGTTTTTGTGCGGGGAAAGGGCTATTATCTCCTCTTATATGGAAGGGAGGGGGGGTTTTTATTTTTGTTATAGTGAAAGGGAGGGGGCCCATTATCTACTCTTAATGTAAAGGGGAGGGGGTGGGCAATATCTATTTTTTAAATATGTGCAGGGAGGGGGGGTTTTTTTTCCTACTAAAAATGTGCGGGGGTTGGGGTTTATTTTCTACTTTTTTATATGTGCAGGGAGTGGGGCTTTAAACTATTTTTAAAATGTGCAGGGGGGGGCTATTATTTCCTTTTTTAAAATGTGCGGGGGGAAAGGGGGGGGGGCCCTATTATCTACTGTTATATGTGCAGGGGGGGGGAAAAATTTTTATTTTAACGGGGGGGTTTTTTTGTTTTGTGCAGGGGGGGGGGCCCTTATTATAAAAAGTTTTTTCTTTTTGTCCCAAGGGGGGGGGGCTTTTATCTATTTTTTTTATGGGGCAGGGAGGGGGGCTTTTATCAAACTTTAAAAATTTGCAGGGGGGGGGGCCCTTTTTTTGGGCTTAAATTATCTACGTTATATGTGCAGGGGGGGGGGGCTTTTATCTCTGTTAAAAGTGCGGGAGGGGGGAACTATTTTTTCCAAAAACCCTGTTATATGTGCAGGGGGGGGCAAATTATCTTTTGTTAAATGTGCAGGGGGGGGGGTTATTAACTATTGTTATATGGGGCGGGGGGGGGGGCTTTTTATCTTCTGTTATTGTGCAGGGAGGGGGGCTTTTAATCTACTTTTTTAAAATGTGCGGGGGGAGGGGGGGGCTTTATCTTTTTTTAAATAGTGCGGGGAAAAGGGGCTTTTTAACTATTTAAATTTGGAAATGGGGGCAAATTATCTATTTTAAATATGTGGGGGTTTTTTGGGGGGGGGGCTTTTCTTTTATAATCCTTTTTTATGGTGAGGGAGGGGGATTTTTATCTATTTTTTTTTGTGCTGGGAGGGGGGCTATTATCTACTTTAAATTTTGGGGGAGGGGGCTTTTATCTAGGGTTATATGTGCGGAGGGGCTATTATCAATTTTTATGAAAAAGGGAGGGGGGCTTTATTTATTGTTATATTTGCAGGGGGGGGGGTTTTATTATCTACTTTTATGTAAGGGAGGGGGTTAATTTCTACTGTTTATGTGCAGGGAGGGGGGCTAATTACCCTTATTTTTTATATGTGCGGGGTGGGGGCTATTATTTACTGTTATATGTTGCGGGGAAGGGGGGCTTTTATTTTACTTTATATTTTAAAGGGGGGGGGCTATTATCTTTGTTATAGTGCAGGGGGGGCTATTATCTACTGTTTTTGGTGCAGGGAGGGGGGGCTATTATCTACTGTTATTTGTGCAGGGGGGGGGGCGTTATTTTTTTGTTAAAGTTTTCAGGGGGGGGCCTATTAATTCTTTTTGGAAAAATGTTGCAGGGGGGGGGGGCTTTTTTTTCCCTGTTTTTATGTGCGGGGAGGGGGGTATTATCTATTTGTTATATGTGGGGGGAAAGGGGGGTTTTTAATCAAATTTTAGGTGCAGGGGAGGGGGGCTATTATCAACTGTTATATGTGAAGGGAGTGGGGCTATTACTACTGTTAATGTGCAGGGGGGGCTATTATCTATTGTTTTATGTGCAGGGAGGGGGGGGTTATTACTATTGTTAAGTGCAGGAGGGGGGCTATTATCTACTGTTATTTGGGGCAGGGAGGGGGGTTTTATTTTACTTAATTTTGTGCAGGGAGGGGGCTTTTATCTACTTTTATAGTGCGGGGGGGGGGCTATTATTACTTATTACGTGCGGGAGGAGCTAAAATTCTCCCTACATATTTTGCTGTGGGGGCCTTTATAAGCAAACCACATAGGGTGCTGTGGGGCCCTATAAGCTCCCTTTATCCCAAAGGGGGACCCAAAAACCGGGTTTTTTAAAACCCTTTAAGGGGGGGGATCAAAAACTTGCCTATTTTACCTGCTGGGGGATCAATAACCTGCCCTTAAAACCCTGCGGGGGGGACAAATAAACTACACACCTCCCAAAGGGGAGACTTTATAAAGTAAAAACCCACCTCCCGGGAGGACGTATAACTTACTGGTGGCCCCCTTTCCCTTCACGGGGGGATCACATAATTTATTTCGTTAAAATTAACTAAAAATCTTTAAGCCTTTTTGGGGTTTAAGGCCTAAAGACTGTCCGTTGATAAGAGCAGCAATCGACTCCGGGGACCCCAGTCGGTTTTTGTTTAAAGGGCCCAAGTCGATTGTTTAAGACCTTAGCAATCGACCCCCGGGGACAACCTGCGCCCTCTTCCCCCCATTCCCCCCCTCCTCTGCCCAAAAAGCCTTTTTTCCCTTGGGCACCTTCCGCCATCATCCCAGTGCCCCCTAGAAAAAAAGCTTCTGCATTTCCTTGCATTTTCCCTGGCAAAATCTCTACAGAAAAAATTAAAAATCCTGTAGACCCAAAGAACCCCGGGTTGCCCCTTTGCTTTTTTTTTCCCTTCTTTTCTTTTAAACCCAAATCTAAGGGGGGAAATGATCCAAAATCAGCCTAAATTTGGGCCCCAAAGCAGGTAATTTCTAAAGGGAATCCGGGGCCCACTTGATAGCCAGGCATTTTTTTTCAAAAATAGGTAGTTTTGCTCAGCTGGGATAGCCCCTTCTACTCAAAAAAACAGACTGGATTTTCCCTTCCATTAAAAAGACGGGGAAAATCACCGCACCTAGCCCCATATTTGGGGTCCGTCGGGAAACGACAAACCCCTGGAGAAGTCCGGGGCAACAAACCCACGGTGCCCCCCCCCCCCCCCCCCCCCCCCCCCCCCCCCCCAGAGGGCTTTTTAAAGCTTCGGGGAAAGCTTCTTCAGCCTCTGGGGCCCTTTTTTCCCAGGGCCGTTTTTGCCCCTTTTAAAAAGGTTTTTGTCAGTAGGCACGTTTATTTTGGGCGAACTTGGGGAAAAAACCTCCAAAAATTTCCCCCAAAATTTCCCCGGGAACGCTCTGATCTTTTTTTTTTTAGTGGGGGGGGGGGCCTTTTTTTGAATTGCTCTATTTTGTTAAGGGGGGGTTTTAAATTTCTCCTTTTTCCTAAAATTTTGTAACCCAAGAAATCGGGCTTCCTCCCCCCCATTGCACACTTATTTGGGGTTTTGATGGTAAACCCGGGGCCTTTCCCTTAAGAGTCCAGGAGAGTTTTGGAAACTTTCCCTTTGGTGCCCCTCCCCCAAAACGGGAAAGTAAAGATCACAATATCGTCTAAGTACGCGGCCGAAATTTTCGTGTGGACCCTTTAAAAATCAATCCATTGCCCTCTGGAAAGGTGGCGGGGGGGCCCCCTTTCAAACCAAACGGCATCCTCACATATTGGGGAAAAAATCCCCCAGGTGTGGTAAAAGCTGTCCCTTCCCCCCCTAGCCTCCTTAGACCCCGGGGTTGCCAGTTGCCTTTGGTGAGATCTAGGGTAGTGATATTTGCCCAGCCCGGGCCTTAAACCCCTTAATAAGCCCCGTCTTTCCCGGGCATGGGGTAAAAATCAACTTTAGACACCTTTTTTTTTTTCAGTTTGCGAAAAGAATTTTCAAAAACGCCACCTCCATTTTGGGGTTTGGGAAATAAAAACTTAGGACTGGAACCCCCCAATTTTTTGACTTTCAATAACACCCCAAAAATTCATCATTCCTGGACTTCCTTTGCAAAGACCCCCGGGCGGTCCTCAGGAAACCTGTAAAGGTTTTTAGGGTTCCAAACCCCCCACCTGCGGATCCCTAATTTTTCTCGTGTTCGATTACCTGGGTAAGCCCCGGGGGAAATTTTTAAACCTTTTCCCTAATTTTTTTTGAAAAAAGCGCCTACACTGTTTTTTTTGGGCAGGGGCCCCCGGGGGTCCCGGGGTTTTTTCCCAAACCCCTAAATGGAGTCTGAGTTGGGTCACCAGGCCCAAGGGGGCCTTTTGGGGGGGCCCTATCCTTTCCGGGGTTTTTAAAAGATTTTTATGATAGATCTGTAGGGTTTTTCCCTCCTTCCCCCGGGTGGTTACCCGGGAAATTAACCTCGCCTTTCCTCTCTTCCCCACCTCATTGGGCCCTTGCCATTTAGCGAGAAAATTTTTCCCCACTGGGGTACTACACTAAAACCCCTCCTTTCCCGGGGAATTGCCTAAGGGGCCCCTCCCCGTTGTTACCCTGGATTTTGCCTCCTGGGCCTGTAGAAGATTTGGGCTTTTACGATGGGCATCACTTGGGCTAATTTTTTTTCTTGCATTTGTGTAACAAAGTTTTATCACAAATTTTTTAAAAAGGGGTAAACCCCACTCTCCCAGGTTCCCCTTTTGCAATTTTCCAAATAAACCCCCGAGGGTGTCTACCATACCCAAAATTTTAAACGGAGAAAATCCTGGGAGAGGCTTGGGGGAACCCCTCTGATCAAAACAACAGGTAGGGCAGCAAAAAAAGTCCCCATCCCGGGCCCTCCTTTTCTCTACTTTTTTTTAAAAATGGGCCTTTTGCGTTTTTTAAAGCGTCTACAAGGCCATCCTTTGGGGGGGATAAAACCGACGTGGGGATATGGGATCCCTTTAAAGCCTTACAGGATCTTGCATGATCCTTGGGCATGAACGGGGTTTTCCCCGATCTGTGAGAAAAACTCCTTGGGGAACCCATTTTTTGGGAAAAATGTTTAACCCGCTCCCGGGGAATTTTTTAGAGGAGGTTTTTTCCGGGGAAAGGGCCGTTTTAGGGTACCGGGGGGGCCCTAGGCCCCACTATAATTTGGAAGTACTTTGCCCTTTTAGGGAATTTTTCCAAGGGCCCCCACCAAGTCCATGGTTTTCCGTCAAAAGGGACTTCAATAATGGCAGTGGCCCAAGGGACTGCGGAAATTGGGGAAAAAGGGGAGTTTACCTTTTACATGTTTACGGACTGACAGTAGTCCCCCAATTTCCCGGGAACACCCCGGCCAATAAAAAACCCCTTTTAGAAACTCTCTCCCGGGGGTTGTTTCCCCCCGGTGTCCCCCCCGCACATGGGGATGTTCAGCTTTCCCAAAACCATCCCCCTATACACCTTTGGCAAAACAGCTGTTTACTTTGCCCCTTTTCCCCCCCTCTGGGGACACCCGGTAAAGGGTTCCCTTTTATAGCGAAGTGGGGGATACCTTCATCTGCCCCCCCTTTGGGGTTTCCCCATTAAGCCCCCCACCCCAAATTTTTTAGGTCCCCTTTCAGGGGTTTTTTCTTTGGGTGGGCTTTTCCCAAAGTTTCCCCGAGCACTCTAGGTCAGGGGACACGCTCCTCACAATGATTCCCCCTCATTTTCACCCACCAAATCAATGAAAATGGGGAATTCGGGGGGGGCATCTCTGGGGGCAACACTCAAACCCTTGGGTGTCTTGGGTCCCCGGGTGGGGTTTGTGGGGACCGCCTTTTGCCAAAGGGTTTCCAAAAAAAGGGGCAATCTTGGGCCCCAAAAAATCTCATGCCCTTAACCCTTGCCAACTTCCCCCCGGGGGGTTGGGTACCCTAACCCCCATCAAGGGCTGGATTGTGACCCCGGGTTTCGGTAAAACCCCAGTAAACCCCCCTGGGGTACAGGTTTTTCCCCCCATTTTTTTTTCCCGGTTAACTTTTGCGGGAATGGGTTTTATGAGGGTTACCAGGCTCCCAGAGGGCCAGGGGGCCCAGTTTTTCACAACGTATTAAGACATGGGGGGGGAGATAAAAATCCTCCACAGAGTTTTGAAACAGCGCCCCTACTGAAAGGGCAAAATAGAAACAGCCCCCCCCCTATAGAACAGTCCTTTGGGCCCGGGGCTGAGGGACACTGAACAACCATATGGCCCCGGGCATGGGACCTCCACACCTAATCTCCCCTTTTTGGGCCCCGTTCTTTGGGCCCCGACCCGGGAGACTTCTATCTTGGGGGCGTCTTTTTCGGGGGTTTTTTTGGGGGCCCTTTCTCTGGCCAAATGGAGTCACTGCGGATGGCCCAATTTTGGAGAAAGGGGGGTTTCCCCGGGGCCCGTCAGGGTTTTTTTCCACCCCCGATAATCTCTCCACCCGGGTTTTCCCCTAGGTCGTCAGCATTCTTGGGGGCTCCCTTTCCCCCAACCCCCGCATTTCAGTTGGGCTGGGCAGGGGGAAAGATGAAACTGTCCATTAAACCCCCTCGATCATTTTTGCAAATGGTGTACAGACCTTTTGGGGTTTTTAAACCTTTTTGGAAGAAAGCAGGAGGTCAAACTTTTGAACCAGGGGGGGGGTTTTTTTTTACTTTCCCTTTTTTCCCCCTGATTACTCTCTGGCTCGGGGCATTCCTTTTACCCCCCACCGTGCCAGGAAACTCAGCCCCCACTTTGGGGTAAACCCGGGATCTTGGGAGCGTTTGATCAAAAAAAACGGCCTTTTGGGTTCCCCGCTAGGGGGAAAAAGCGCCAAAACTTAACTCCATGCTCTGTGGCCAGGGCCCCTCTCGTTCGGCTATGCGCTCAAACCCCTGCGGGAAGAAATTCCCCCCGTCGTCCTCTGGGGGCATTTTTCTTCAGGCCTTTTTCTTTTCGGTTCGGGCCGGCTTTCCCGGCCGTCATTTCCCGGTGGAAAATGGGGGTGGGGGCCTTTTTTAACCCCCGGTGGCCTTTTTGCGAGTATGCCATCTGTTTCAAACAGGGGCTGGTTTTTTCTCCCGTTTGGGGCCCGTAAAGACTTTTAGCAAGGGCCTGCTGCTTGCTGCGTGTTTTCCTTTCACCAGGTGTTTCAAAAACTCCTCCATTTCCAAAACCCGTGTTTTTAACCCGAGTTGCAGCTTTTAAACCCCGGACATATAAAAAAGGGCTCTGCAGGGTATGCCCTTTGGGGATCCTCCACCAAATGTTGGGTTCAACTCCCAAAGGGAACCTTTTTAAAAGGGAAACCCCCACCGGGACGTTGCAACCCTTAAAAAGGGCTCTTTATTAGCGACCAAATTTAAAACACAGCCACCCGGGGCCCAAAAGGTTTTCTTAGGGCCCGTGCCAGTTTAGAGAGGGCTTAAGCAAACCCAAAAACTTTGGGTTGACAAAGCACAGTTTCTTGCCCATGTGGGGGGCTTTACCCCGGCCCTTTGGGTCGCCCGGGGAAAGGTGCCGCTTTTCCCGGGGAGAAATCCTGCTCACCTCCAGACCGCAAAAAAAGAGTCTTTTCCTTTCCAAACTGCCTGGGGGAGACTCAGCCTCCACCCCCCCCCGCTCAAACCCGACTTACCAGGCTTACAGAGATGAAAAACGTGGCCTGGACCTGGAAAAGGTGGGAGCGACCTCCCACCCAGCTCTTTGGCCGCTCCAGTAAAGCCCGGCCCGGAGTAACTGCTATCTGCAGTTATGCTAATAATAAGAAAGCCACTAATGCTCCTAAAAGTCACGGTAGGAGAACCTATGGATAGCAACGACCCGGCATTGAGCACTACTAATATCACAATAACCACAGAAAGAATACCATGCCTATGGGTACAAATGAAGAAAATACACTAAAAAATAACTTTTAATAATACCATTAAAATACTAAAGCATATAATATATGACCATTACTATCTACTATACAAGAACTAATATGACCAAAAAAGCGGAGACCCCGCCCCGAAAAGGGCGACCCCGCACAGGAACCGCTATAACAAACTATATATTTATACTAAAGAATGTGACTAACTTAATAAATAGTGGATAAACTAGGGTGAATGTGACAACCTAAATATAGAAGAAGAAATCACACAAAAAGAAAAGGTCGTGGCTACCTTATTCCACCAGTGTCTCTTGCAGTGGCTCTATCTGTTGCATCCTACATTAGGAGCTCGGTTTGTATCGTCTACTTGTCTGCTGCTGAGATAATACCTGCAACGGTTCCCCCTAATATTGGGAGTCGATATTTGCTCTATCATCTTTAATAAGATCTTCATCTTCAAGGGCCGGTGAGTTATCCTGTAAAGTATTGTATTGCCCTATCATGGCGATTATTTCTTTGCGCAATTATTTTCCCCGATGAACCCAAAAAGTGGGGGAAAACCGTTGGAGATTCTATACATTGCAGTGCAAAGAAATATTTTTAAATTCAGCATATTATTACATTTTAAAATGCATGGGGCCTTTTCTTTTTGTGTGATTTCTTCTTCTATATTTAGGTTGTCACATTCACCCCAGTTTAAATTTACTATTTATTAAGTTAAATCACTTCTTTAGTATAAATATATAGTTTGTTATAGCGGTTCCTGTGGGGGGGTCGCCCTTTTCGGGGGGGGGTCTCCGCTTTTTTGGTATTAGTTCTTGTATAGTAGATAGTAATGGTCATATATTATATGCTTTAGTATTTTAATGGTATTATTAAAAGTTATTTTTTAGTGTATTTTCTTCATTTGTACCCATAGGCATGGTATTCTTTCTGTGGTTATTGTGGTATGCTAATAATAACAAGGATGTCAGTTGCCTAATGCATCTGATACCTACTATGCTGGGCTTTACCTCACCGATACCAGGCATAACGGTGACACATATCTCCCATCAATGACTGTGCCCTGCGCCCTCTTACAGGACACATAGAAAGTATCAGGACTGTAGTGGTGAATGGAGAGATGAGGAGACATAGGAAGTATCAGGACTGTAGTGAATGGTGTGATAGGGAGACAAAAGAAGTATAAGCACTATAGTGGTGAATGGAGAGGGTAGGGAGACATAGGAAGTTTCAGGATGTTAGTGGTGAATGGAGAGATAGGGACACATAGGAAGTATCAGGACTGTAGTGGTGAATGAAGGGATAGGGAGACATAGGAAGTATCAGGACTGTAGTGGTGAATGGAGAGATGGGGAGACAAAAAGTATAGGAGGGTGAATGGAAGATGGGGAGACATAGAAAGTATCAGGACTGTAGTGGTGAATGGAGAGATAGGGAGACATAGGAAGTATCAGGACGTAGTAGTGAATGGAGAGATTTGGGAGACATAGGAAGTATCAGGACTGGTAAGTGGATGGGGGAATAGGAGACTTTGGAAGAAGCAAAAGGAAGTATCAGGACTGATGGAATGGAGAGAAAGGGACACATGGAAGTAATCAGGACTCTAGTGGTGAATGGAGAGATAGGGACACATAGGAAGTATCAGGACTGTAGTGGTGAATGGAGAGATAGGGACACATAGGAAGTATCAGGACTGTAGTGGTGAATGAAGGGATAGGGAGACATAGGAAGTATCAGGACTGTAGTGGTGAATGAAGGGATAGGGACACATAGGAAGTATCAGGACTGTAGTGGTGGGAAAGAGAGATAGGGGACCATAGGAAGTATCAGGGCTATAGGGTGAATGGAGAGATAGGGAGACATAGGGAAATTTTCGGACTGAAATGGTGAATGGAGAGTTTGGGACACATAGGAAGTATAGGTCGTAAGTGGGTGAATGAAGGGATAGGGAGACAACAGGAAGTATCAGGACCTGTAGTGGTGAATGGAGAGATAGGGGACCATTAGGAAGTTCAGGACTATAGAGAATGGAGAGATAGTGACACATGGGAAGTTCATCATGGTCTGTATGTGTGAATGGAGAGTAGGGACCACATAGGAAGTATCAGGACTGTAAGTGAGTGAATGGTGAGATCAGGGAACATAGGAAATATCGGACTGTAGTGGAAGAGAGAGGGACTACGATAGGAAGTATCAGGACTGTAGTGGTGAATGGAGAGATAGGGACAATAGGAAGTATCAGGGATATGTAGCTGGAGAGATAGGGGATCACATACCGCGAAGTTCAGGACTGTAGTGGTAATTGGAGAGTAGGACCACATAGGAAGTATCAGGATGTAGCTGGTGAATGGAGAGATAGGGGACACATAGGAAGTATCAGGACTGTAGTGGAGAGATATGGACAATAGCATAGGAGTATCTGGACTGTAGTGGTGAATGGTGAGATTGGGACACATAGAAGTATCAGGATTTTAGTGGGGAAATGGGGAGATAGGGACACCAGGAAGTATAGGACGTAGTGGGGTAGGGGAAAAAAGGGAAGTTCGGAATTAGTTTTGAATGGGAGGTTTGGGGAAAATTTGGAAGTTTCAACTTGTGGTGAGGGGTGGGGGCAATAAAATCAGGGAAGTAGTGGGGAATGGAGAGAAGGGAAAATTTTTTTTGGGTATCCGGACTTTTGGGTTTTGGGGAAGGGAATGGTATCAGGACGTAGGGGGAAAGGAGATAGGGAACAAGGAAGTATCAGGGCTGTAGGAATGGAGGATTTGGGAGAATAGGAATATCAGGACTGAGGGGGTGGAAGGGTGGGACATAGGAAGTATCAGGCTGTAGTGGGGAATGGAGAGATGGGTAGGAAAAATTTGGGAAAGTATGGTAATGGAGAGATTTGGAAATTAGGACGTGTGGTGAATGGAGAGATGGGGATTGGGTCAGGGCGTAGTGTAATGGAGAGATAGGCCACTGGGTAAGGCTGTAGGTGGGGTTGGGGTGGAATATCGGCGGTGGGAAGGGAGGGGGACCCATGGGTATCCCCGACTGAGGGTTGGGAATAGGAAAAGGAAACGGCGTGTGGTAATGGGGTGGGACAAAGGGAGTATCGGACTGTTTGTTGATTTTAAGGGGTTAGGGGGACTGGGGTTGGGCTGTAGCGAATGGAGATTGGGACTAGGAAGTACCCGGTTTTTAGAATTGGGAGATGGGACCCCAAGGGTATCAGGCTGTGTTGAATGGAGAGATGGGGGACCACAGAAGTTTAGGACTGTTGGTAATAGGAAACAAATTTGGGTTTTTGGGAACTGCAGTGGGAAATAGAGAAAGGCCATAAAAAAAACAGGACGGGGGGTTGGAGAATAAGGCAATGGGGAAGTATCGGCCCGTATGTTTTGGAAGGTGGACCAAGGGTTCGGCTTTTGGGAAATGGGGAAAAAGGGATAGGGAACTTGGAATATCGGACTTAAGGGGGTGGGACCGTAGTGGTGAAGGGAGAGATGGGGAGTGTCAGTGTAATGGGCGGCACCTCGTCCCGCTCTGCGGGTCGCGGTGGCACCAGTGTCCCCCACTCCGGGCGCCCGGCGGTGACGGGAGGCGCCGTTGACCGTGCTATGGGTTGCTGGCACACCCCTCCCATCTGCTTACCTGACCACGCTCCTGTCCTGCGCTCTCCCCCTGCCGGCCGGAATTCATGTGAATTTAAAGGGACAGCGCGCCGGTGATTGGTTAATTGCCGGGCGCTGACCCTATATAATTTTTGGGTCCACGTCACTTCCCTGCTGGATCTTTGTTGCTTCTGAGCCTTTGAGAAAGCGTTCCTGAGTATTTACTGTCTTGCCGTGTTTTCTGACCTCTGCTTACGTTTCTCGACTCTGAACCTTTGCCACCTGCCCTGACCTTGTCGCCTGTCCCCGACCCTGTTCCAGGCCTCACGATTCTGTACCACGCTACACCTCGGCTGCCACCGCAAGCAAGTCACGTCAGGGGTAGCGACCTGGTAGACTCCCATCACAGCAAGTCCATCCCGCTTTTCGGCGGGCTCTGTTGAAAACCTGGACCTACTTAGATTCCGATTCCTGGCGTGGCTTACACCATCACTTGTGGAGGTCCTGAGGATCCACTGTCCCGGCCATTACAGTAAGATCCAACCATGGATCCCGGCAAGGTGCCTCTTCCTAGCATCGTGGATCTCACGACGATTGTTGCCCAACAATCGCAACAAATCGCACAACAGGCACAGCAGCTGGGCCAGCTCTCCGCCATGATGCGTCAGCTCCTGGCGTCCCAGCAACAGTCTCCACCTCCTTCTGCGGCGCCGTCTACACCCACTGTTCCTTTGGCCACCGTGGGACCCAAGCTTCGGCTTCCTTTGCCCTCCAAATTTGACGGGGATCCCAAGCTTTGTAGGGGTTTTATTATCCAGTGCTCTATGCACGTGGAACTGATGGCGGATCAGTTCCCCTCGGAGAGGTCTAAAGTGGCCTTCGTGGCGAGTCTGCTATCCAGGAAGGCTCCGGCTTGGGCGACCCGCCTCTGGGACAGGAATGACCCTGTGACCATGGAGCTACAAACCTTCCTCAACGAATTCCGCACAGTCTTCGAGGAGCCGGCGCGTGCATCCTCTGCTGAGACCGCGCTCTTGGGCCTTCGACAGGGCGACTCCTCCGTGGGAGACTATGCGGTTCAATTTCGTACCCTGGCTTCGGAGCTGACTTGGAATGACGCTGCTCTTTGCGCCACTTTCAAAAAGGGTCTGTCCAGCAGGGTAAAAGACGCTTTGGCAGCAAGAGACCTCCCGTCCTCCCTGAGCGAATTAATCCACCTGGCCACCCGCATCGATGTAAGGTTCACTGAAAGGCAGGAAGAGCTCCGCCAAGAGAGAGACTCTGCACGCCCCCGTCGGCTGTTTCGCCTGGCACCGGTATTCCAGCATTCTCCATTGCTGCCTACTCAAGCCTCCGATGCGGATCCCATGCAGATGAACCGGGCCCATTTATCGGAGCAAGAGCTGACCCGCCGTCGGGCAGAGAACTTATGTCTCTACTGCGCCAGCCTTTGCCGCCTGCCCTGACGTTGCCGCCTGTCCCTGACTACGCCTCACGATTCTGTACCATGCTCACCCTAGGCTGCCACCACAAGCAAGTCACGTCAGGGGTAGCGACCTGGTAGACTCCCGCCGCAGCAAGTCCTTCCCACTTTGCGGCGGGCTCTGTTGAAAACCGGGACCTACTTAGATTCTGCTCCCTGGCGTGGCTTCAGGACTGTAGTGGTGAGATAGGGACACATAGGAAGTATCAGGACTGTAGTGGTGAATGGAGAGATAGGGACACATAGGAAGTATCAGGACTGTAGTGGTGAATGGAGAGATAGGGAGACATAGGAAGTATCAGGACTGTAGTGGTGAATGGAGAGATAGGGAGACATAGGAAGTATCAGACTGTAGTATAGATATAACTAGTAGTATCAGACTGTACTGGTGAATGGAGAGATGAGGATACATAGGAAGTATCAGGACTGTAGTGGTGAATGGAGAGATAGGGACACATAGGAAGTATCAGGACTGTAGTGGTGAATGGAGAGATAGGGAGACATAGGAAGTATCAGGACTGTAGAGAATGGAGAGATAGGGAGACATAGGAAGTATCAGGACTGTAGTGGTGAATGGAGAGATAGGGAGACATAGGAAGTATCAGGACTGTAGTGGTGAATGGAGAGATAGGGACACATAGGAAGTATCAGGACTGTAGTGGTGAATGGAGAGATAGGGACACATAGGAAGTATCAGGACTGTAGTGGTGAATGGAGAGATAGGGAGACATAGGAAGTATCAGGACTGTAGTGGTGAATGGAGAGATGAGGAGACATAGGAAGTATCAGGACTGTAGTGGTGAATGGAGAGATTGGGACACATAGGAAGTATCAGCACTGTAGTGGTGAATGGAGACATAGGGAGACATAGGAAGTATCAGGACTGTAGTGGAGAGATAAGGAAACATAGGAAGTATCAGGACTGTAGTGGTGAATGGAGAGATAGGGACACATAGGAAGTATCAGGACTGTAGTGGTGAATGGAGAGATAGGGACACATAGGAAGTATCAGGACTGTAGTGGTGAATGGAGAGATAGGGACACATAGGAAGTATCAGGACTGTAGTGGTGAATGGAGAGATAGGGAGACATTGGAAGTATCAGGACTGTAGTGGTGAATGGAGAGATTGGGACACATAGGAAGTATCAGGACTGTAGTGGTGAATGGAGACATAGGGAGACATAGGAAGTATCAGGACTGTAGTGGTGAATGGAGACATAGGGAGACATAGGAAGTATCAGGACTGTAGTGGAGAGATAAGGAAACATAGGAAGTATAAGGACTGTAGTGGTGAAAGGAGAGATAGGGAGACATAGGAAGTATCAGGACTGTAGTGGTGAATGGAGAGATAGGGAATCATAGGAAGTATCAGGACTGTAGAGAATGGAAAGATAGGGAGACATAGGAAGTATCAGGACTGTAGTGGTGAATGGAGAGATAGGGACACATAGGAAGTATCAGGACTGTAGAGAATGGAGAGATAGGGACACATAGGAAGTATCAGGACTGTAGTGGTGAATGGAGAGATAGGGACACATAGGAAGTATCAGGACTGTAGAGAATGGAGAGATAGGGACACATAGGAAGTATCAGGACTGTAGTGGTGAATGGAGAGATAGGGACACATAGGAAGTATCAGGACTGTAGTGGTGAATGGAGAGATAGGGAGACATAGGAAGTATCAGGACTGTAGTGGTGAATGGAGAGATAGGGACACATAGGAAGTATCAGGACTGTAGTGGTGAATGGAGAGATAGGGACACATAGGAAGTATCAGGACTGTAGTGGAGAGATAGGGACACATAGGAAGTATCAGGACTGTAGTGGTGAATGGAGAGATAGGGACACATAGGAAGTATCAGGACTGTAGAGAATGGAGAGATAGGGACACATAGGAAGTATCAGGACTGTAGTGGTGAATGGAGAGATAGGGACACACAGGAAGTATCAGGACTGTAGTGGAGAGATAGGGACACATAGGAAGTATCAGGACTGTAGTGGTGAATGGAGAGATAGGGACACATAGGAAGTATCAGGACTGTAGAGAATGGAGAGATAGGGAGACATAGGAAGTATCAGGACTGTAGAGAATGGAGAGATAGGGACACATAGGAAGTATCAGGACTGTAGTGGTGAATGGAGAGATAGGGACACATAGAAGTACGACTGTATGTGAATGAGGATAGGGACACATGGAAGATCAGGACTGTAGTAGGGAATGGAGAGATAGGGACACATAGGAAGTATCAGGACTGTAGTAGTGAATGGAGAGATAGGGAGACATAGGAAGTATCAGGACTGTAGTAGTGAATGGAGAGATAGGGAGACATAGGAAGTATCAGGACTGTAGTAGTGAATGGAGAGATAGGGAGACAGAGGAAGTATCAGGACTGTAATGATGAGATAGGGAAAGCTCTGCTGGAGAAATATCTTTTAATAATGGATATGAGATAAAGGCTGGAATATTTTTATAATATTTTTGATATCCGATAGATACAAGCAATGGGCAGCAGCGAACGCAATAGGATGAGGACATTGAGGACGATCAGATACTTTATATCACTTTGTGATCAGTTCCTTCTGTTCTCTAGATGGAGAGCCGTATGTTTAGCTCCTATGCGGTTCCATGCTGGATACTGTCAGACTTGAATGTGCTGTTTCCACAACAGACTACGTCATATGCAGAGGATCTGCCATTAATGTTTGATAGGTGCGGTGCCCAGAGGTAAGACTGGGATCTTTCTTAGGAATGGGCCCTCAAAGTGTCAGGATTGGACACGTTCTTCACTACATATTTATTGTACAGAGATCCGCGGCGTCCGACCTTTCCAATTTATTGTGGTTGGTGGGCTGCTGCTTTGTTTTCTTCTATGTGAATGATGGTAGAGGATCCATGAGATGTGACAAGAGAACCTTGGGTCAATGTTTTTCATTGTGCATGAATCAGATTTCCATTCCGTTCGTGTTTGAAGACGTCAAATTTGTCCACAGTTGTAAAGACAATTGGCTCTTTGCATCCAGGACAAGATGTTGGTGGGGTATGAAAGTTGGGGTGAGCAGGTCCGTTCTATTTGGGCTCAGTATCTTCTTGCCTCTTCTTGTAGGCCGGCTCATTGCTGCACCTCCATATCTGTCTGTCGGAATGGGGCTCGCTCTGCCAGTCGGATGGAGCAGGAGTGTCCCTGTGACTCGCCCCACTTGTCAGCATGGCATTCGGGCATCTCGGAGTTAAGAGCATCTCTGCCTCCTGAAGCGATGGAGACACACAATGGACTGAAGCAGTGTCTGTCATCGTGCCTTGTAGACGCCACACACAGCACTTTCCCAGGCTCGCTGACAGACGGCAGCACTTCCACCTCTGCCCAGCTCCAGTCTACGGGAAGAAGGGGCTCTTCCACCAATACTGTTGAAGTTGTGGGAATTTTTCACTCCACTCACACGTCACTGCCGCCTCATGTAGACAGCGTTTGTGTTTCCTCTCCTAGAACACAACAGAAGTCGGGGGCTCTTCCTCACTGTAGCCCACCAAAAGCTTTCCAACCTGAGGGTGGTTGTGGATTGCCGACCTCGGCGCAGTGCCTACTCCCTAGAGCTGGGGGGTATGCGCCCCATCCTGAGGGCAGAACCAACCTCTTTCTGCACACAGTTCCCTGTAATAAGCTCACCTTCCTGAAGCAAGAGCCAGAAGACCACTATCCAGAAGGGCTCCTTACTCCTCCAAATCTTCCGCTCACCTTGTCCCCCAAGACGATGTCTCCGGAGGATCAGGATGGCCCCGAGAGGAGGCAGCTGTGCCGGTGGATAGACTGCAGTGCCTTCTATGATCAGCAGGAGGCCTTAGTAAGGCACATTGAGAAGAGCCATATTGACCAGCGCACCGGAGAGGACTTCACCTGTTTTTGGGCAGGTTGTACAAGACGCTTCAAACCTTTCAATGCCCGGTATAAATTGCTCATCCACATGAGGGTGCACTCCGGGGAGAAGCCGAACAAGTGTATGGTGAGTCCACTTCTTCTTACAAGTCATGATTACAGGTCCAGGAGGTAAATCTGTGTGGATCCAGGTTTAATGTACTTCTTAGTGTCTGTATTTCTGATACAGAATAATCGCAGTGTAGGATAAAATCCTGCCTGCAGCCACCACCAGGGGGAGCTCCGTGCATACAGTCCCCTGATTGAATTACATATAGGCTATGTTCACACGGCAGTAATTGCGGGACATATTTCGCCCTGCAATTACGCCGTGTGTGCGGGGGCGGAGGCGAGGCGGGCGGGCAGGCCACCGGCCCCAGAGACATGCATTATTCTCGGCACGTATACGCCATGAATAATTGACATGTCACTTATCTCCCCGCAGCGTATTGTCCGAGCGGGGAGAGGAGGCATAATCCATAGTTCTCTATGATAGCTGTGGATTACCGTAATGACTGGGACGTATCTCACCTGTATTTCGCGCAGTACGGGGCGAGATACGTCCCATTTTAAGCCGTGTGAACATAGACATAGAAGTGTAAGAAATATGAATTACATTGAACAACAATAGTCTGACCCAGAGTCTGAGGGGAGGTCAGCAGGGAAAGTACAAACAGATGATGTCCAGGATAAAATCACAGCAAAGAGCAGCACAAGGTTATAAAGGAGACAAAAGGGAATGTACACAAGCCTGAAACCCCCGACAGACCACAACAAAAGGGAATGTACACAAGCAACAGCCTGAAACCCCCAACAGACCACAACAAAAGGGAATTACACAAAAGCCTAAACCCCCCAACGACCAAAAAAAGGGAATTACAAAAGTGAAACCCCCACAGCCCACAACAAACGGGAATGTACACAAGCAACAGCCTGAAACCCCCAACAGACCACAACAAAAAGGACTGTACACAAGCAACAGCCTGAAACCCCCAACAGACCACAACAAAAGGGGGACAACTGCTCAATAACCTGGGAAACATCTCACGCACAGAGGTCTATGGCAGCCAGCTCTGAGCCTGGACTGTCCTCTCCTGCCCAGCCGGTATCTCCACCACCCCGGGGGCCCCAAAATCAGCTGCCCCCCCCTAAAAGAAAATAGGTGAATGTTTAACCTGAAGCCCAGTTCAAATAACTTAAGGGGTAATATAGACCGGGGCTGTTCCTAGGCTAAATTGCTCTCAGGATGAGGTGAAATTATTCCCCCCCCCTTAACATGTTGCGCCATGACCACATATCACCAGCACATAGTGACTGAATAACACCGCTACACCATGACCAATTTCCCAGCCGTAGTGATGAAAACATACCCCCACACCCTGCCATATCCCCCGCAGTAGTGAGTGAACTACCACCACACCCCTGACCAATATCACCAGCAGTATGACGAAAAATAAACCCCCTTAAAACCTCACCACTAGGACCCAAAAAATACCGCCACCCATGACCAATTTTACCATCACGTAGTTGAACATCCACCACACCCCGACCCCCATATCACCAGCAGTAGTGCTGAATATACCCCCCACCAAAGACCCCCTTACCGCACGTGTGACGAATAATCCCACCCCACCATGACCACATTTTTACCCGGTCGTTGACTGAATAATCCCACCACCCATGACCCCTACACCAAACGTAGTGATGAAAAATACCCCCACACCAGACCAATACACCCCACGTATTTGAATCTACCACCACACCCTGACCACATATCACCGCAGTAGTGAAATGAATATACCCCACCCTTTACCACTATCACCAGCAGTAGGGGTGAATCTACCACCCACCATGACCACATTCACCTCACGTAGGATGAATAATCCCACCACACTGACCCATATAAAAGCACGTGTGCTGAATAATCCCACCACACCCTGACCACATTTCACCAGGTCTTGGCTGTTCCCACCAACCATGACCCATTTCCCCAACAGATGACTGAATCATACCCCCAAAACCCCTACCACATATCACCAGAGTAGTGACTGAAAAATACCACACACCATGACCACATATCACCCGACGTAGTTTTAAAAGAATCTACCACCACACCCAAACCCCTATCCCGATGTAGTTTAAGAATAATCCCACCACACCTGACCAAATTTTCACCAGGTGTAGTGATGAATATCCCCCACACCATGACCCTTTTCACCGGTCGGTGAGAATAATCCCCCACCCATGCCATATCCCCCAGCACGTAGTGACGGGGAACATCCACCACACCTGACCCCATATCCCGCACGTAGTGACTGAAAAAATTTCCCCCCACCATGCCACATATACCAGCCTTTAAATGACTGAATTATCCACCCCACCATGACCACATTACCGCCGTAGTGACGAATCAAACCAACCCTGACCCCATATCACCGCCGTAGTGACTGAATTTAAATACCATATATCCCAACCCCTAGTGACCAAAAATTATCGCCACCCGACCAAATACCACCAATACAAGTGGCTGAATTACAAACTTCCATTACTGAAAATTAACCATTATACTCAGCTATATTACCCGGGTTCAGTGACTTTCAGTGGTTTTTTAAAACCAAAGTCCGGTTCTGCAGACAGCGTTTTCTTTTGGTTTCTCCCGGGGCTTAAAATGACGTCTTGAAGAGTTTTTTCTTCTTTTATGGTTTTTTCCTCTTTCCCTTTTTCTTTCCTTATGTCCCCAACCCCCTGACCTTCTTTGGGCCCCGACCTTTACTGTTGAAAATTTTCAAAACAAATCTTTAGGGTCCTCACCTGTTCAGCACTTCTCTACCAATTCCCCTA
>JAODAL010057040.1:0-22921 GCA_025379985.1 Phyllomedusa bahiana
ATCTTTTTCCCGGCTTTTTTTTTAAATCGGGGGGTCATGAGGTTTTGGGGGTCTCTGCGTTCCGGAGGGGGATAGTCAATTTCCAGTTCAAGTAAATGATGGTTAAATCTACCCCTTCTGGCACTTTTTAATTTGTGGGTCATGCAGGTTTAAGGCTATGCTGGGTGAAAAAGACAGGGATGGTGAATGGTCTGTGATTTTTTTTCTGTGGCTTTTTATAACCTAAGTGTGTTGCTAAGATGTAGCACGTATCCATTTGACTGTTTTTGGATGTTATTTCCAGCTTCTCCAGCCCTGTTTTGGTGTAAGAATGAAGGTGTTGTTGCTCTCCCATAGACTTTAATGGTCATCGGCGATCATCTATCATCGACCATCGACTATCGACCATCGACTGATGTCGATGGCCAACGTAATCGCTCAACACTGATTAGGTACTTTTCCAATTATCGACACCAAAACGTTGAGAGTGTTGTTGTTCTGAAGAGTTGCTTTTGAACCTGGTTCTGCTGAATTTCAATGATTTCGTCGAGGTATTCATAATTGACATCTGCTGTCTCAATAGCAAACGTGAACGGCTGTCTCACCCATGCTGAACATGACTCTCTTGTAGGGTAATATCCGTCGAGAGATTTTGCAAGCTCATCTAAGTGTGTGGCAATTTTTTGCTTCAGTTCCATGGATAGAACAGAAATGTCTCCGATACCAGACACATCTTCGATCTTTCTTACACAGTCATCCAGAAGAGGAAAGTTTGCGAAGTTATTGTTCTCTGTTCGTCGTTTCCATAACGGTAGTTTTTTTTTAAAAGCCTTCAGGTTTTCTTCTGCTTCCATGATGTTAACTCAACCACCCTGCATCTGCTGATTGAGATGATTTTGAGCTTTCGAATATATCAGCCATGTACGCTAAAATGAGAATGAACTCAGGATTTTTGAAGCCTTCTGCATGACAATGTTGGTGCTCTTGCAAAAATAGGGCTAATTCCAAAAACACGATTCAGCACCTGTCCCCGGGATAACCACGGAACATTAGAATGGTACAGGAGTACCTCGAATTCAGAGCCTATTTCTTCACACAGCTCACTGAAGATGCGGTGCCTCAGAGAACTATTTCGCACATAGTTCACACATTCCACTACAGTTTTTAATACTTCTGCCATTTTTGGAGGCAAGGTTTTTATTGCCAACGCATGCCTGTGCAGAATACAATGCGTAACAATGATGTGATGACTAGCGCACCAAAACCAGACTTTCTTCCCAGCATGACTGGAGCTCCGTCCGTACAAACTGCAGAAACCATATCCCATGAAAGATTGTTGTCTCTGAGGAAGTCATCCACAAGCTTCTATACATCAGCTGCCTTAGTTGTTGTTGTAAGAGGCTTACAAAATAAAAACTCTTCTTTTATCATGTTGTCTTTCACATAGCGCATGAAAACAGCAAGCTGGCTTCGATTAGAAACGTCTGTGGTCTCATCGAGTTGAAGGCTGAATTTTGCCGGACTTGAAATTAGATCTGCGACTACTTGAGCCAAGATGTCTTTACTCATGCACTCTATTCTGTCACTGATGGTGTCATTTGAAAGAGGAATTTGGGATAATTTACCTTAGGCCGCTGTTCCGAGTATCAGATTCACCATATTTAATGCTGCTGGTTTTATGAGTGTTTCACCGATGGTGTGCGGCTTACCCTGCTTTGCGATCAGGTAAGCAACTTCATACGATGCGGTGAAAATTGGTTTGTTCACGGGTACAAATCCAAGAGCAGGCAGAGTGGCCCTTTCATCGAATCTGGATCTTTTCCCTTTGAATTCAGCAAGCGTTGTGTTCTTGTATTCCTCATCTCCATGCAGTTTCAAGAAGTGTTCCTTCAGTTTTGCCGATGCGAGACTAGAGTTGCTCAACTTGGCATTGCAAATCATGCAGATAGGATGCTGACTCCCATCATGTTCCGTGATACATGTGAATCCATGTTGTACATATTCATCTGACCACTTTCTTTTTTTGCTAGACATAGTTAGTATGAATTAAAATATTAAGAAAGAAACCACACAACGTACGACTACGACAGTACACCGGGGAATACTGAGCACACTTAAATTCCCCGTAGCACTGATTTGCCCAAATTTAAAGTAAACGTGATCATCTTCAGCAAGTGATGGCCAAGCGGGGCATGTCATCACGAATTTACATAATGAGTCGGGTGTGTCTTGAACTCCATGGCGGAGGCTCCGCTGAACCCCTGAGACCGACCCACCGATCCCCTAGGGTTCAAAAGAACCCCGGTTAAGAACCACTGCTCTAGGGGCACGCGCGCGGCACTGCACCATATTTAAAGACACAGTGTTTCTGTTCCTGCCAAGTGACCCCTGACCTCTGCTATATAAGGAAATTCCTCCCTGTGCTCAGTGTCAGTTCGTTGTTGTATCCAGCACAAGAGCTTGACCCCCTTGGCTGCTGTACTGCTGCTGACTTTGTCATACGGTTCCTGTACGTTTATCGCCACCTGCTGTACACCTGCCGCTGCACCAGTTGCCAAAATACCTGTTACCTGTTGCTATACCAGTAGTCTGCTATCATCCTGGACTGTGCCATCAATTCTCCAGCTACACCTGGACTGTGCACACGTTTTACGGCTACATCTGCAGTGCCCTGTCTACGCTCCAGCACCCGCGACTCGGACCTGCCCTTCGGCTACCCACTGCGTGTGTTTACTCTCAGCAACTGCGGTGGGCCCAGAGGATCCACCACACCTGCACGTTTCCAGCCATCCGGGTTGGAATCGTTACAACAAGATTCTGCTCCATCTCTGTATTACCATGTATAATAGGGAGACATCTGCCAAAACACTGCTGTCCCCACGTGATTAATTGTCCAAAATTCCAGTCAAAACACGGGTTGTGTTTTTTGAAGGGCCCGGGCAGACCCAAAAACCACATCCGCGGTCAGCCTTCCATGATAAGTAGAATACACTTTTCAGTATATATGGATCCTACCACCATCTCCAGCTCAGGAGTACAATGTTGGATTGTGCCCCTAGCTAGTGAAGTGGAGTCAATGGCCACAACCCGCAGAGAATCAGATAGCCCAAGATAGGCCTAGACGTTTGGTGAAGGACACATCAACAAAATTAGAAGCTGACCCAGAATCCACAAACGCATTTCCAGAACCAGACAGCGAGAAGTATGAATTCTTAACTTGGAGCAGCAACTTTTTGGATACAATAGGAAATACCTGCTCGCCTAGGTGACCTTCCTGCAAATCACCTAGGCGCTGGAGTTTTCCGGCCTGGTCTTCCTCTTGGAGCACTCCCGGACGACATGTCCATCTTCGCCACAGTAAAAGCATAACCCCTTGATATGTTGAGAAGTCCTACGGTCACTAGCAGCAGTTGCAGAAGAAGCCTCCACTTGCATTGGCTCCTCTGGTTTGATCTCAGGAACCGCTGGTGTAGAGGTGACCATGGAGTGGACCACCGGGGGGAAGCATTCTCCCTACGTCTTTCCCTAAAACGCCTGTCCAGACGAATGGCTAGTGCCATAGCCTCATCTAAAGTACCAGGAGTAGGGTAAGCCACCAACATATCCTTCTCATGATCGGCTAACCCTAATCTAAACTGGTATCTAAGAGCTGGGTCGTTCCACCCAGACAGAACACACCAGCGACGAAATTCGGAGCAATACTCTTCCACAGTATTTTTACCCTGCATCAAGGTGGTCAGCTGAGCCTCGGCCATGGCTTTCCTATCAGGGTCATCAAAAAGTACGCCTAAGGAGATAAAGAACCTGTCCACAGAAGACAGTTCTGGTGAATTAAGTGGTAAAGAGAATGCCCACTCCCTGGGGGGACCCTGAAGCAGGGACATAACAATTCCCACTCTTTGCTCCTCATTGCCCGAAGTACGTGGGCGGAGCCTAAAATACAGTCAACATCCCTCTCTAAATGCCAAAAAGGCCTTCCTGTTGTCTGAGAACCTGACAGGCAACTAAATAGGGGGTTCCCCAGGAGGGGAAGGTAGTGCAGGTACACTTGGACTTGGGGAAGTCTCCTGCTGTTGTACCCTTAGCGCAAATCCCCCACTGGGTAACCCCTCCATTGCTCAACCAGAGCTGCAGGGGCATATTTTCGGGAGAGCAGTAAGGGTTTTTCGACCTGTGTAATGTAATCAAGGGGGTAAGTGAGCCCAACTGGCCCCAGCCCACTGTCCCTGTATTTGACGTGCGCCCTAGGGGCAGACACCAATTGGGCGGTCCCACGCTGCTAATGCTGGGGCCCTTCGGGAAAAAAAGGGGTCAAAATTTCCCGGGGTCAATAACCAATAGAAAGCCAAGCCACAAATCGAAAAAACAAAAAAAACCTAAACAAGGGGGGTCAAAAAGCACAAATGGGAGCAAGGTACAAAAATCAGAGCGCAAGACGGGGTCAAGAAACAGACAGGGTTGGTTTACAAAAATAAGCAAACAAACAAACAAAGAAAGGGTACAAGGCAGCCAGAGAAATATTGCAGGCGCACACAAAGCCTGCGGGGTTTAAATGTTTTCCCGGGGATACCGCCCCCCTTTAGGTGTTTGGAGCCCCTTTGGGGTCCTCCCTTTGGGCGGGTACGACACACCCCTTCCAAAGTGGCGGGTCTCTTCACTCCCCAAGCTTTCGCAGAATGCGATCGGGGTGGGGTGCTTTTCAGCTGCTGCAGATTGTTGCCCCCCTGCAGGCGAGCGCCCCTAGCCCTGACACACCATTTTCAAAAGCTAAATAATAGCTCTCGCGTACCCCAAGATATATTTAAATAAAAAAGAGAGAAGGTATATATATATATTATATATTTTAATAAAAATATTATATATAATATATGGATCCAAATAACGCACTGGTATATTTCAGCGTTATGTGGATTTAAAAATTGGCAAATTACACTTTTTGCCACTGATTGATTTAACAACAAGATAACATTTCCGGGTATATATCGGGGAACAATAAAAACACGTTATTTCAAAGATATTTCACCCTAAAACCCAAAAGTTAACTTTTCTCCTTTTTTATAATTTTACCAGCCAACCACTATTTAAAATTATATTTTTTTGTATAGGAGATTTGGAGACAGTGGGACGACATGTATGATCGGGATTTGCGCCTGTTTTCTGGCGAAAACAGCGCCTCACCGATCCGAATCCCCTGTCGGACGCAGTGATACGATGTTAGGCGCAGCCTTCGCCACTTTGGATGCGCCTAACATGAAGGGGTATGTAATGGGCGCGATGTGGGCATTCTGGGGCGGGGCGCGGCACATTCAAAAACTCCGAGGCATGTCTGATCGCGGCTCAGCAAAGTGTGGCGCATTGCAGCGCTCGCCAGCTCCGACAGGCAGACCTAGTTGAAGTTGGTGTAAATGAGCCGGAGGAGGCAAAGTGAAGCGAGAACGTAACATGAGAGGAAATATATAGAACATCACAAAAGAAATCCATCTCGGCTCTCAGCTCCGTGAGGCATGGAGTATGATTCCAAAAATCATTTTTATTACGCGTTAAAACATTATCAGAAAAGAGCTCAAACATAAAAAAAAAAAAAACAAAAATAAAATAACTTTCCAAAAATCAAGAACGGCGTAACATCAGGAAACTAGCCAATCAGAATAGGAGAGACAGTGAACCATTATAAGCTATGGAGAAGTATTGACCAATCAAATTAAAAGGCAGGACATTTCAAAATACAGTAAAAAAGGCAGAAAAGAGCTGTTGGTTGAACTAGCGGGGGATTGGCTATTCTGGCCAATCAGAATTGGAGCGACAGAGACCCATTATAAGCTATGGAGAATTATGACCAATCAAATGCAAAGGCGGGACAGTTCAAAATACAGTAAAAAATACTGAAAAGAGCTGAATGGTTGAACTAGCGGGGGCTCGGCTATTCCGGCCAATCAGAGTGTGAGCTACTTTGTCCCATTGTAGTCTATGGACAGATCTGGGCACTGAAATCTTAGCGCCGTGAGGCATGGAGTATTAGTAATAAATCGTTTTTATTAAGTGTAAAACATTCACAGTAAAAGAGCTAAAACCTTCTATAAACATACAGAAATAAAATCCATAACAACGCGTTTGTAGCCGTCACAGGTGCTACATCAGGTATTGGGATATTAGAAATTGCCGGGAAATACAGTAATAGTGTTGAGCGATTATTATCGACAAAGTTGAAATCGGCACAGTTCTTATGTTGATCGAAATTTTTAGATCATGCGATAGTTTAGGTTAAAATCTGTGCATCATCTATTAATATCGCGCCATTTTCGGCGGTCATTTTGGCAGCCAGCAAATCAGCTTACAGAATAGAGCAGGGTGAGATGTGTGTGCGACGTCATGACTGGGGTGTATGGTTGCGATTGGTGAAAAAACACATGACCTCGTTTTACATAAACCCCCCTTCCTGTTCATGATCAGTGTCTCTCAGCGTCTCCCTAGCAGTAGGAGTGCGCTCTGCCTGTGTCCAAACAGCTCAGCGAAACTATTTATTTCTTCACAGAGAAAGCTCTACTGTTAGCTGTGATACTTACAACTTAGTTAGATCAGAGATTGGAAGATTTTATGTAGTTAGGTAGAGAATTTTAAAGGAGCATCTTCCGCTGTAAAGTCACGGGGGGAAGCGGAGGGGTGGGGAGCCCGCGGGCGAACACAGACAAGCTCTATAAAGAATACTGATATATTTTACCAAGACTTAGTGTAGACATTGCACTGCAATGCCTTTATTATTAACAGTTTTCTATTGAAATATTTCCTGGATATTGGGCAGCCTGAACTAATTTTTAGGGTACATATCTTTTCTAGTAACTGCCAGGTCTCTTTGTTAGGTGCAAAACTCCACTTTTTATTATCAGTATACATATCAGATAGGTGTTTTTTTCAATTTTGCCCCTTCCAGCTTTGTTGATTTTAGCTACCTTGCAGTTAAATTAGAATCCAGCCCAATTTTGTAGTCAGCACAGGTTGATAGGTGCCAAAAACACCTTTTTTTACCCTTATAAATTTCATATAAATTTTTTTTTCACTTTGGCGCACTACAGCTTTGTTCATTGAGGCACTTGCACTTAAATGTTTAAAACAGCAAAATTTTTTAGTCACCACAAGTGAATTGAAAGGTGCCAAAAATACCTTTTATTATCCGAATACATTTAGAAAGTGTTTTTTCATTTGGGCAACACGCTTTTTTCATTGAGGCATTGAGGGAATTTGGGGGGAGGGGGAAGATGGGGAAAGTCGTTTTGTGTGCCCCCCCCCCAGGGGGGCTTGGGAAATCAACTCCATCTCTCACATGATGTTTGGATGCCCATTCTTCCAAAATGTTCCCGCTTTAAAGGCCATAAAAATGAAAAACATTACTGGGTGGCCACCCTCCGGATCCCGTACAAAACAAAAACTAAATTTCCTTAAAACCCCCCCAAAATAGAGAGTAAAATCAGGAAATGGAGAACCTTGCGATTGATCAATGGAACATCTTTTGCATTGTTTTCACGTTCCTCAAATGTACGGGGGGGGAAAAAACAGCGACGGACCAGTAGAGTAAGTAGCCGTAGCGACAGCCAGCAGGCAAGTGGAGAAGCCTAAGGGTGCCTCGGGAAAATCTTTATTTACCCTCACCAAGCAGCAATGCAGGCACACATCCAACACACAAAACCCGTTAAAGTATGGTGCAACTATCTGCGTTTCAAACCCGATGTTTTGTTGTGTTCCGGACCCAATAGATTTTGGGGTACCGAAAGGACAAAGGCCCACTCCTCGCCACGCCAAGAGGTGTTGCCCTCCCCGCAGCCAGCTCATTTGAGGGGACCTTCACCGGGAGAAGTCATTACAACAAACCACCGGGACTTTCCACAGTAATGTGGATCGTTTGACTTTCTCAAATGAATCGGCTGGATCTTGATGATGTTGTGGCCCCAAATTTGCCGGGGTCACCGATTAGTTGCCGGTTCTTCACTTCCCTTCAAACAGAAATGGTCCCTCTTAAAAAACTTTTTTAAAATGATCTTTTTTTACTGCAATTTTTATTCTCTTTTCCCCCAAAACAGTTCATTTTGCGGTTTTGCTGTGAAGGGACTGTAAAAGACGCAAGGTTTTGACAACCCGATTCCTTTATTCACTTTATCTTTGAAATGTTCGATTGCAATGGTTTTGAGGTCTGTTGCTGTGAGATACAGCTATTTTAGGCCCTTTGGGAAAACAGAAAGTGGTTCTAATGGCTTTCTCCATCAAAATTTTTTTAATGTGGCGGGAAAAGCATATTTATAATTTTTTGGGGGTTTGTTACTGGGGAATACAGCAAAAATCAGGGTTTTTTTGGGAACGAAGTGTGGCTTTTAAGTGGCATTTTCCCTCACAATTTTTAATGTGGCTGAGAAGTCTATTTTAATTTTTTTGGGGTCATTTTGGCTGTGAGATACCAATTTTCAGGGTCCTTTGGAACGAAATGGGGTTTTTAAAGGGGCATTTCTCCTCACAATTTTTAATGGTGGCGGGAAAAGTCTTTTTAAAATTTTTTGGGTCATGCTGTTTTGAAAGCAGCAATACAAAAAGGAAATATTCTAAAAAATGTTGTTTCTAACAGAATTTTTTCTTCACAATTGCCCAAAGGGCTAAAGGGCATGCTTTAAATTTTTGGCGGCATTTTGCTGTGATATCCTTTTTTACAGGTCCTATTATAAAAAATGTTGTTTCTAACAGACATTTGTTTTCACAATTGTCCAAAGTCGCTCAAGGGTAGTTTTTGAATTTTTGGGGGCATTTTGCGGGAAATGCAGTGTATAATTGTTGTAAAAAATTTTTGTTTCGAACGAAATTTTTTTTCACAATTTGTCAAGAGGGGCTAAGGGTATGGTGCTTTCAGAAACAGGAAAAAGGTAGGCCGTTAATGGACACATATTGCAAAATGAATTTTTTTTTGCAAGATCTTTAACAAAGTATCAATCCCTGTATTAAAAACAACCTTTATACAATTAAAAAAAAAGAAAAAAAGACAGGGTGGGTTCCATCCTATTTTAAAAATGTGTTTTTTTAAAATTTAAAATATAAAAAACTTGCATTAAAAAAAAAGCTGGTAAAAAAATTTCCTCTGAATTGAAAAGGGGGGTCGGGAAAAATTGACCAGATTGGTTATTCAGGGGACATGGAGTATGGGCTGGAAGGAACAAATACAGAGGGCAATTTTTTCCGCCGTTTGGGAAAATGAGAAAAAAAATGCCCAAAAAAAGGGGACCTGGGTGGAACAGGGCGTTTAAACCCCCTTTTTTTCCGTGAAACCAAAGGTCCCCACCATCAGGGGCAAGGGCGCACCCGGGGCAGGGGGCCCGTATATGTCCAGGGGAACTAAAATGGTGTTGAAAGATCCTTTTTCCGGACTTTTAATCTGGGGTCATGCGGTTTGGGGGGCATGCTGTTGGGCCCCGGACAGGTTATTCAAAGTCCGTTGAAATAAAAGGGGGTTCAAAAACCCTTTTTCCGGGGACTTTTTTAAACTGGGGGGCATGAGGTTTGGGGTCATGCTGTGGCCCAGGACAGGTTAGCAATGTCCAGTGAAACTTAAAAAGGGCATTTAAAGATCCTTTTTCGGGACTTTTTAATTGGGGTCATGCAGGTTTGGGTATGCGTGGCTCAGGACAGGGGTAGTCCAAGTTTCCCTGAACTTAAATGGGGTTGAAAGACTTCTTTTTTCCGGCACTTTTTAATCTGGGGGTCATGCAGTTTTGGGCTCATGCTGTGGGCCCAGGGAAAGGTAAGTCAATGTCCTGAAACTAAAATGGTGGTTGAAAGACTCCTTTTTTCCGGCACTTTTTAATCTGGGGGTCATGCGGGGTTTGGGGGGCATCTTTGGGGGCCCCGGCGGTATAGTCAGTGTCCCGTGAAAAAAATGGTGGTTGAAAGATCCTTTTTTTGGCACTTTTTAATTGGGGGCATGAGGTTTGGGGCTTGTGTGGCTCAGGGCAGGGATGTCTATGTCCAGTGAAACTTAAAAGGTGGTTGAAAGACTTCTTTTTCGGCACTTTTTTTAAACTGGGGGGCATGAGGTTTGGGGCTATCTGTGGCCCAACAGGTAAGTCAATTCCAGTGAAACTAAAATGGTGGTTGAAAGATCCTTTTTCCGGCACTTTTTTTAAACTGGGGTCATGAAGGTTTGGGCTCATGTGGGCTCAGGGCAGGGATGTCAGTCCGTGAAACTTTAAAAGGTGGTTGAAAGACTTCTTTTTTTCCGGCACTTTTTTAAACTTGGGGGCATGCAGGGGTTTTGGGGTATGCTGCGTTCCAGGCAGGGAAGTCAAATGTCCATTCAAATAAAATGATGGTTCAAATAATTCTGTTCTGGGAATTTTTCATTTGTGGGTGATCCGTTTTAAGGGTCATGCTGTGGGGAAAAAAAAGGGATAGTATGGTCTGTGATTTTTTTTCTGTGGCTTTTATAACCTTAAATGTGTTCCTAAGTTAGCCATATCCATTTGATGTTGTGGAAATTTTTTTAATTCAGCTTCCAGCCCTGTTTGGGTAAGAATGAAGGTGTTGTTTCTCTCCATAAGACTTTAAGGTCACGGGGATCTCTTCATGACCATCGAATATCTTGTCGATGATGGCCGCTATCGACCATCGACCCATGTCGATAGCCAAAGTAATCGCTCAACACTTGCCCCCATTGGGCCAAATTACCCCCCTTTTTAATGAGCCCAAATTTCAAAAAAGAGCTGCTTGCATTATTTTCCCCCTAAATCTTGAGATAGTAGCTCACCTGCGATTGGTAAGCAGGATGACCCCTCTTCCCCCCCAACCAAACACATATAAAATTTCCAATAGACGTAATAATTTTTTGGGGCCTTCATCGCGCCCCTTCGTCCACTCAAAAAAGACCCCAAAAAATATGATTTGGGGATTCAATCCCCGCCCTGGTCTCAACCATTTAGCTCTTTTCTGCCTTTTTTTTTTTCTGTTTTTTTAACGTCCCGCCTTTCATTGATTGGTAATACTACTCCAAAGGTTATAAAAGGGTCACTTTCGCTCCTATTTTTATTGGCTATTTATGCACTAATGAAAGAGCTTAACAAAATTTTGAATTACTGTTTTTCCCCGGGCAATTTCTAATATCCCAATACCTATTTAGCGGGTCTCGGCAACCAACGTGTTGTTAGGTTTTTTTTTTCTGTATGTTTTAAAAGGGTTTTGCTCTTTTACCGAAAAATGTTTTAATTTAATAAAAACTATTTATTTGCAATACTCCATCCTCACGGCGGTGAATTTCAGTGCCCGATCTGTCCATAGATTAAAAGGGGGAAAAGTAGCTCGCGCTCTGATTGGCCGGAATACCAACCCCCCCTTTTTAAACCCAATCGCTCTTTTCTGCCTTTTTACTGTATTTTGAACTGTCTGCCTTTTCATTTGTTGGAAAATATTTTCCCCATGGTTAAAATGGGACTCTTCGCCCTTTTTTTCCGGAATAGCCAAGCCCCCGCTAGTTAACCCAAATCAGCTCTTTGCTGCCTTTTTTACTGTTTTTTTAAACGTCCCGCCTTTTCCTTTGATTGGAAAATACTTCCCCCAAGGGTTAAAATGGGTCCCTGTGCTCTTATTCTTTTTGGCTGGTTTATTGCCGACCAATGAGAAGAGCAAACAAAATTTAAATTACTGTATTTCCCGGCAATTTTTATTATTATTTTTTTAAACCCCCATTGATTCCGGGGCCTGTAATTCGGGGGGGTTACAACATTACAAAGTCATAGGAAAAGTGAAAAGGGATAATGAAAATTTGGCACGCAAAAAGGGGAGAGAGGACCCACCCGAAAGGGCTTACAATCTACAAGGAGGGGAAAAGACAGGGGGTGAGGGGAGACATGTCTGTGGAGGAAGTATGACAAGTTTATAAAGGTTATAGGCAAGCCGAAGAAAGGGGTTTTTTCGGGTTGCTTTGAAGCTGGCGAAAGGGAGGAGAGCTGATGTGTTGGGGCAGTGATTCCAGAGTGTGGGTGAACCCGGGAGAAGTCTTGGAGAGGGTTTGTGAGAGGAGCTATAAGGGGGGAGCAGAGGAAAGGGTCCTTGGGACGGAGAGTGCGTGGGGGGGTTTTTGGAAATTAGGGCAGGATGTATGGGGGGGAGGGTCATGGAGGCCTTGTAGGTCAGGGTTTAGTAGTTTGAAATAATTCGCTGGGGAATGGGAAGCCAGTGAAGGGGGTTGGAAGGGGAGAGGCAGGGAGTAGCGAGGGAGAGGGGGATAAGACGGGCGCAGAGTTAAGATGGATTGGAGGGGACGAGGGGGCTAGTGGGGGGCATGAGAAGGTTTTTGCAGTAGTCTAGGCGGGAGATGACAAAGGGGATGGGCCCCTTTTTTTTAGTGTCATAGCCGAGGGAAAGGGCGGATGCGGAGATGTTTTTCGGGGGGGGCGGCAGGAGAGGTGAGGGTTTGGAGGTGTGGTTTTTAAAATAAAACAGAGTCGGATTACCCCAAGACAGCAAAATTGTGGGACCGGGTTTAAAGTGTAGAGCCCTTGACTGTAATGAGAATCGGGGCGGGGTAAATTGGATGGGGGAAAAAGATGAGTTCTGTTTCCCCCACATTTTGTTTTAGGGATGATGAGAAGAAGGAGGGGAAAGGGGACAGACAGTCAGGGTCCGGGAAGTGAGAAGTGCATCGGCCGAGATTTAATTGGGTACATCACAAAAGTTGTAATGAAAAACCTTTGGGTATGAGCTGACCCAGGCCAAGGGTTGATGGAAGGTAGTGGACCCAGGTACCCTTGGGGGACACCAACAGGAGTGGCCCAGGGGAGGAGGGGGGACCCAAGATTGAGAGGGGGGCTAAAATTTCCGATCGTGAGGTCCGGGGAAATCCGGGGAAAGACCAAAGCCCCGGATCCCGGGGGAAGGAGAGGTTTTGTAGCGGGGGGAAAAAGGGTTTTTGACAGTGAAAAAGGGAAAGAGGACGGGTCCAAAGGGGGACCCACAGGTAGTCAAGGCTTTACATTAAATTTGATCATTAGTGCCCTTTTGGTTAGGGCAATTCCGGGATTTTGGGCCCCTTTTGATTTTTTTTTTAAAGGGGATTTTATTTATGTATTTTTTTAGAAGGTTTGAGCTTTTTTTCCAAAAAAAATTTTTTTACAGAAAAAAAAAGGGTTTTTTGTTTCATACTCCCCAACCTCCCGGACCTAGAGTTTAGATTTTTTTTCTTGACAAATCTTATAAAATTTTTCCCTTTAATTCTAGATGTTCCCCCCTTTTTCACACAATTTATTTGCTTTTAGACAGCTTTGTTTTTTTCACTTTATTCACTCATTCATTCTTTTGAAAGACAACTCTTTTTGTATTCAAAAAAACATTTTTAATGATTTCTCACTTTTTTTCCAGCCTGTCTCGAATCAGAGTACATTTTTGGGCCGAAAGTCCCTCACCCCACTGGCGAGGCGCGGTGGCTTTTTCCGGGCATTTTGTTGCCCCTTCTGGGGCGATGAATTTTAAGGCGCAGCCCCGCACTGCAAAAAAGGGCCCCCCCAAAAAATTTTTGCACCTCGAACCAATGGCGAGGGCGGGGGAAATTAAACCCACTGCATTTATGACGAAACCTTGGGCCCCGGGACATACATGATGTGCAGTTTTCCCAGGGTTCAAACCCCGTTTTCGAAAAGTGCGTTTCCGACGGGGCCCAGCTCAAACATGTCCCCCCCGTTTTGTTTTTAAAATTTTATTTTTAAACCCCCAAAAATCCCAAAAATTAAACTTTTCTCAACTCAGAATCTTTTTCACCAACCAACCATTTTTTTTAAAAATTATATTTCTTTTAAAAGGAAAATTGGGGAAAGGGGTTGTTATACAATGATTTCCCCCCCCAAATAATGCAAAAATGAATTTTTGGGCCATGGGGTATGATTTAGAAAATTCCAAAAGCACTCTTTTATAATATATATCCATTATATGAAAGTTGGGCATTATGGGGCCCTGCAAATGTAAACCAAAAAACAGCTTCGGGGTGGGAAAGATCGGGCCAGCAATCCCAAAAATCCCTAACTTTGCTGTCAAGGGAGGGGAAAACATGCTATTAATCTTGTTTCCCCGGGGGCTTGCTGCCACCCCCTTAACTAAAAATTTTTAGCAAATTCTAAAAAAGGGTTTTTTCCTGTCTAAAATCACTAGAAAACAAATCTTGTCCCCTGCATGCAAGAAACAGAAAACATTTCTGAACAGTACAGAAGTGAGCTAAAAATGCCATTCAAAACGCAAAAAAGTAAAGTACTTTTATATTTTAACATGGTCATGGGGTTTTTTAGAAAGTCAATGAGACCCCTTTGCCCAGCAAATAATGTTTTTTGACACTTCTCTGGTCCCTCTGCCTGATTGGATGGCTGCCAAAAGTGCAGAAAGTGTGAAAGTTTTTAAAAATGGTTTTGTCGAACGCCTCTTTTTGAACTTTTTAATCACTTCAAACGAACATTTAAATGTTTGGGTTCGAGTTGGGAGAATTAAAAGATTTTTCGACTAAAACTTAAAGTTTCTTGAATTTTAAAACAACACTAAATTTGGAATAATAGGGGGGATAGGGGGTTATCCCTATTGTGGCCACTATAAAATTGGAAAAGTTGTGGACAAGAAAGGGGGATTTTAGTTTACTGGGTTTAAAGAAAAAAAGGTACCCCCTTTTTTCCCTACTTTTTCTAAACCAACCTCGGGCAATGCAATCGGGTGCTTTCAAAATTTTTTTTTGCCCCAAGAAAACACTGGATTTTTCATTAGAAAGGGGTATTTTTAAATGTTTTTTTAAAAACATTTCATTTTAAACATAAAAAAAGTGTAAAGGGAATTTGGGCTGTACATATAGGAAAACCCAAACGGCTTTGGAAAAAAAGCCGCACCACAAAGGATCCAAGTGGGGTTTAAGAAAAAATCAAAAAGCTTTTTTTGATGTGCTAAAAAAAAAGGAAGCAAAACGGCATACAAACCACCACAATGGCGTATACAAAGACCGTTTCAAGGTTGTTTCTTGCTCACTGTTGTGGCGCTTATTGCTGCTATGGTTTAAAAAAAAATTTCTAAAAAACCCCCAAACCAAAAAGAGCCCCCCATTTCCCCTGCCTAAATGGCAACATTTTAAAGGGGATAGAAAAAAAAACACAGGGTTAAAAAAAGGGGGCCAGATTTAAAGGTATAGGGGGGAAAAAGACATAAATTTTTTGTCCATGTTTAAAAAGTATATATTTAAAATGTATATAGAGGGGTTTGAATCTATTTATGAAAACAAGTGGATTTTTAAAGGGGAAAAAAAAAACCCCACACTAAATATATAACCTTTTATAAACCGAAAAGGTTTATTTTGAACCATAAATTTTAAACCATACTGATCTTCCTCGCTGAAATTCTGTGCTGGCAAGCACGGAATTTCTCAAAGAGGAAACAAAGCATCATGTGACCCTACCCTTAGCTTTTTTTGGTGCATTTTGGTGGGTTTTTGATGCGTCTTGGGATACATTTTTTGTGCAGAAATATACAACATTAATTGCTGTGCCTTTCTGCACAAAAAACACATCCAAAAATGCATCAAAAACACACCAAAACGCACCAAAAAAAAAGCTAAGGGTAGGGTCACATGATGCTTTGTTTCCGCTATGAGAAATTCCGTGATTGCCAGTACAGAATTTCAGCGAGGAAACGACCCAGTCTGTTCGAGTCATGCCTCATATACCTGGTTATTATCAGCACATAAAGCACCTCAAAGAATTAACATGTCAATTCTTTGTAGGCGCAGACATTGCATGCCAATAATACTCATATAAAATCAGTAAATTGTGTAATTTTACATGTGGTATTGTGTAAATCAATTTACAATTGGAAAGTCAGATAAGCATGTAATTCCCATAATCCTCTATTTGATCAACATTCTCAGACCATTTATCATTAAAGGTCACACATCAAAGTTATGTTGGAGAGGAGTCAAATATGTATGTAGAGAAATCAAGCATCCCTACTGTAAAGCATGAAGGTGGACCTCTACTGTTTTTGACAGTAAGAGCTGCAAAGGAATTCACAGGGATTATAGGCAAAATTAAAAACATGGTAAGGGCAGCATCATACCCAAAAATATTGCAGGAGAATTTAAATTCATACATCAGGACTGTATTAGGGAACAATAACTTTTTTTTTAACTGTTAAACATTAAGCCAAGGCGACCCTTTAGTGTCTACAGAAGAAAAATTAAGGTTTTGGGGTGAGAATTTAAAGGATCTCTACACAGGAAATAGGCAGCATAACTACCTAATTAAGTAATTGGCCGTCTTTACAAATATAACAAAAGTCTGGAATTCATCACTCATGTAAAACATGGAAATACACAATATTAAGGACTAACAGTATACAAAGATTCAAACAGGAACATTTTGTATTTTCTTTATTTTGAGCATTTGTTAATGATTGTGTTTTCTGTGAGACATAGTAGCTTCATTTATGTCATAGCTGCATTTAAACACCTAAAAATAACAGATGTTTTTTTTAAAAAAGGGTTCACATATTGCACATTGTGACTCAGTTGTGTAATAAGCACAATTTCATGATCTGTTGAAAGTTTTTTACTTTAAAAAAAAAAAGCCAAAGTATTTATTCTTTACAATTTAATATAATTTGAAATTACCATTTTGCACAGAGGGATTACTCTAGACCTTCAACATATTGTATATATTCTGATTGTAATCAAATAGCGATGACAATTAGGGATCTGTTCAGAAACACGTCAGCTTATTTCTTAGGATTTTAGTTTTTCAAATAGTTTATCTCTATGTAGAAATGTTACAAATAGAGTTATAATAACTGAGTATGGATTCAATTAAAGCAACAACTTTATTTGTAATTGTTTGAGTTTCAAAACTGGTTCCTAAGTTTAGAGGAGTTCTATAGTAAATACAAATTATTGTTTAATTTGGCAAGAGTATGTAAAAACAAATGTAAAAAATGTTATACTTACTTAGATACTTACCCTGGTAATCTGCTCATCTACAATTCTGGGTTATTGCCTCTACCCGCAGGAGAAGCTCACACTCCATTGTAAATTAATGGAGCATGACAACTCATGTGTGTTGGGATGAGGACCCGGAAGTCAAAATAAGAAGAACCCTGAGGATCTGCGGACCGGCAGCAGTGATTGATTCGGAGGTAAGTACAGCTTTTTTTAAAATAATGTTTTCCCACCCAGGACTAATGTTATTTTTTATTTGCCCGAAACCAATTTAAGATTTGTTGGAATTCAGTGGCAGTTCTAACTTTTAAAAACTAGTTTGTAAAAAAAAATCCATATGCTGCAAAAATAACCCCGTTCACATGTAGAAGGCAAATTTTCAGTTGCAGAAATTTCTGCATCCACTCTGTTGCATATAAACTTACCCTAAACTAACTTTAATATTAGATATTATTTGGATATAAGTAATAGACCAGAATAAAAAAAAAATGTTTATTGTCTCATGAACTGAGAAATTACTATTATTTTGTGGATACCTTTTAGACGGCATGTATGAACACTGTCTAAGTGTCAGACTTTCTTTGTTACCCATAGCAACCAATGAGAGCTCCCCTTTCATTTCATATAGTGCTCTGAAAAGGGGAGTTCAGATTGGTTTCTATGGGCAACAAAGAAAGTCATACACCTAGATAGTTTTCAGACTAGACCTGTGCCTGTGCTTGCACAACTTTATAGGGTGAGTGCAGCTATATTGTTTTCTTTTTCTACTATATGGTTTTGACATAATACACCAGGAAAAACGCCTCCTGTTTCTCTTTTTTTTTCTTTTCACAGCCAGCACAGAGAAAATCATTGTCTATTTTATGCTTAGAACATATACTGTATGCAAGGACTTCTTAGAGCGTTAAATAAACTATGACCCACCTGTCATCAGTTAGAACACGAAATCAGTAACGACCATTGATTTATTTATTTGTTTTATTGAAAAGCAGAAGCACCAATATTGATATAGCACACCATAAAAAGTCAGTAAAGCAACATACTGTACCCAAAGCAATATTATTATTTCTGCCCCTAAAAATGAGGATGTGAGTATTAGATTATAGCAGTGCTTGTAGATGCGGTTTTTTAGTACTATTAAAAACAGATGGTGAGTTCTATTACTATCATGGTCACAGCAACATAGTCATAAAGAGGATTAGAAGAGTAAACATGAATACCAATTCTTGCCATTACTTCATGCTGTATTTAAAGTGAACCTGTCAGGTGGTTTGTAATACCCTCTCTGAGAGCAGAATATGATGGGGGAGAGAAGCTGAGCTCTGTGATATATAGGTTTATATGACTTGATGCTTCTCTGCCTCTATCACATCCTGCTCTCAGATAGGGCAGTATAAATGACCTGATACTCTTTATAAGTACTTATCAATGCTGTTGTTTTGCATTCCAGTTCCTCGAAATAATAGTAAGTGTTAGTGATATATTTATAGCTTGTGTAATGGATATTTTAATAAAAAAACTAATCATCTTAGAAGATCACCTCTTCAGAAAGGGGATTGATATGCAGACTCATTCCTGTCATTTATTTGACCTAAAACAAAAGTATTATTTAGTTAGTCCTCAAGAAAAAAAAGGTAAGTCCATCAGATGCACATGCAGAGAAAATATATTTCAAAAGACAAAATACATATATCTTAATAGAAATGTATGAAGGTGTGCTTCAAGTGTAAATACTTACAAAAAATGTATCACAGCTAGGAAATGTGACATAATTACAAAATAAGCATAACTAACCATCACTAACTAATCTAGTACTGCCACTATGGCCTTCCCTGTTAGTCTGCATTATATGACTGCGGTGGCAACATGGTCTCAATGATTTTGCAGCATTCAGTATTTGGCCTTGACTAGTTGCAGCAGTCATGTGGGTATATGTGTAGGCATTACAAATTAATAGAAACCGATGGGGAGGAATGGAGTAATGATGCTGGTGAGTTAGAGGGTCAGTTGAGTAATGCTTATTTTGTTATTTTAATGCATTTCGATTCATTGCTGATTTTTAACGTCTAATAAAACTTTTTTTTAAGTTTACAAATAATTATAAATAATAATTTGAATTACTATTTTTTTTGTATTACAGATTTTATGCTAACTGGCCTGGAGGAATTTGCTTCTTTTTTACTGTACTATTTTTTGGGGATGAATGGGTTCAACATTTTCCATTTGCCAATCATCAAGAACATTACTGATTACAAAGAAAAGGTTAAAAAGTAAGGACCTATCACTTCATGGGAAAACTTGTAATGTTGTAGAAGACTAAAATATAAAAATGCTCTAAAATATATAAGATCAGGAAAATTAAAATAATTTCCTCTAATTTAGTAATAAAGCTCCGGCCTTTTATGAAAAGGAAGACTAAAGTGGGCTCTCCGCAGGCAGCAGTGAAGGATCACAAGATCACATCTACTTTAAACACAAAAATTCATGGAAGACATACGTTTTCAGAAACACTGGAGCTGAACTTTGAAGCAATGTTGTGCCCATATTATGGTTTTGAATGCCACCTTCAGAGAGTATTGAACAAATTCTCTAGTCAAATAGTTACCGACTGCCTTATTCCTAACAAAATAATTATTGAGCAATTTTCTCTTAAGTTTTTATTAAAATCCATGAAAAAGATTGTATCCCCTTTCTTGACAAATGTGACCATTTCTAACTGCTTTTTTGCTTAAGCGACTATAATATTTGTGTTTTGAGTACTTCTGTCTATTTTTTACAGTTTTCTATCAGCTACAATTTTCTTTATACCTGTCATAGGCAGACTTCTTTTTTACTACTATGTTATGTGCTTTTCTTGTAAACCATAGTGGTTTTAACTTCATCGATTGTATACTGTAGATAACCATTTTAACAGTATTCATTGAACATTCATACCTGCTTTTATTTCATCTTCTTAATTCATTTTTTTATTATCTAACATTTTTATTTTTTAAATTAGTCTTTCTAAAATATAATAATTTGGGAAAACTCATTAAAGGGTTTTTGCCACAAAGTAAAGCCTCATTCATATCTATGAGTTCTAAATATTGCCGAGCACACTTAAAAAAAAGAACGGGGAGAACTGCACAAGCATGGCACTCTCTCTGAGGCAGGCTCATAGCTTCCTATGAGTCGGCCTTCAAAGGGGTGTATGCTTCATGGTAAAACCCTTTTAATGCTAAGATGCAGCACAAAATTAACTTCCCAGGCATTACGGTAATCCACAGTTCTCATAGAGAACTATGGATTCCGTCTCTCGCCACATTGCGCTCCAATACGGCTGAAATCCGTCCCAGGCATTACGGTAATCCACAGTTCTCATAGAGAAATATGGATTCCGTCTCCCGGCGGGATACGCACCTTGGACAGTGGATGTCTATGGGGCCAGTGAGCTGCCGCCCGCCCAACCCCCGGCCTCGCTGCACGGCACATGCCGTAACTGTGGGGCGAAATCCGTCCCACAATTACGGCGTGAATAAGCCGTGTGAACTTAGCCTAAGTTAATTGATCAGCAAGAAGATGTTGTCTCTTCTTAATCACTCCATTAACTGCACTTGTACCAGCAGCTACATCTCTATCCAGTTCAAAAAGAACACCACAGGAATTATATAAAGGTAGGAATACACAGTGCAGCCAACAGTCTCATGTCTGATGTGTCCACCAATGGTTGCACAATATGTCGATCAACTTGAGTGGATGCATAGGTGACACGACCAACAGTTGTCCACTCTGCCCTTTTCTGTCTCCTTTAAGTGAGAAGTAGCTTTTTATAGAACTTCTTTACAGCAATAAATGGCTGGGATAGTCTTATAATCTTAGACCAAAGAATAAAAACTGAAGTGTATGGGCTTGTCCCCACGGCACAGGTTTTCAGTTGGTTTTACAGACGTTTTTCAGATTTGAAAACTGTTTGTAAACAAACTGTCAACCTTTTACATTGAGTTAAATAGAAAATCCGTGCAGCAGTCCACATTGCACGGATTTTCCGCCGGACAGTGTGTTACACTGCCGATGTTCCTAAAAACTTAGAACATGTTCATTCCTCCACCCGGTTTACGGGCAGAACATGAACATGTGTGTGCAAAGGGGGATGGCTTGAATCCACAAACCTCTGGCAAAAGACATCCCCCTGCATGCCAAAAAAAGACCAGATATGGTATTTGGTATGTGCTATGTAAACGCAACCTAAGAATATCATGGGTATACCGGATATCTACAGTTAAATCTGACAGCATCCCAAGTTCCAATTGGTGCAAAAGAAAGCAGTAGTCAAACAAGTGTTGGACTGCACCGACCCACACATATTTATGAAAAATCAGGATTAAAGGGGCAATCGGCAAAAAGCACACCCTTGATTTTTTCGAACTATTGCACGTTTTACTTCTTTTTTGCTGAACTCTTATTATGATGCACTCACAAGAATAAACTAACCAGGGTTAATTCACAGAACTGCTACATTTCATAAATACAGGTATAGCTTAATTAGGCAAAATAAAGTACAACGGTCCCTCAAGTTACAATAGTCTCAGGATACAATATTTTCAACATACAATGGTCTTTCCTGGGACATTGTATGTTTAGTCTAGTTTAAAGACACAATATCCCAGACACGGATCCATTAAATTATCATGGACATTTTATGTAAAAAAAAAACATTTGTATTAATGAGGTGCATGCAGTGATTGGCGATCTTGTAGTGCCTCTAAAAGGACAGTACAGTACTTGTCAGGGCTGGGCTGTGCTCAGGCTGCAGCAGCTGATGCACGATCCCACCCTGATACACTTGCTGCTGACAACTCTGTGAGTGACAGGGGCTCAGCCACTCCTGACAGGAGGCGTGTCCTACCAGCCAATGGGAGGACCCGGAGGCCGCTCCAATCAGCTGCAGGGGCGGTATCCAGGAATCCCATTTAAACTCCCTGAAGGCTGGGTGCTGCGCCTGTGATATTCCTGGCTACCTTGTTATTTGTTTTTGTGTTTGCTGATCCGTATACCTGACCTCGGCCTGTTCTCCTGACCCCGGTTTGTCTCCTGATTTTGTACCTCGCTCCCGTTCGTGTTTGACCTCGGCTTGTTTACGTTTATCCCTCTGGTTCTGATTTGCGGCTTTGG
The DNA here is from genome assembly GCA_025379985.1 of Phyllomedusa bahiana. Lineage (NCBI taxonomy): Eukaryota > Metazoa > Chordata > Amphibia > Anura > Hylidae > Phyllomedusa > Phyllomedusa bahiana. Next base: position 22,100 of record JAODAL010057040.1, read on the forward strand.
CTTTCCTTTTTTGATATTGACCCGACTGTCTGACTATTCTACTTCCTCACGTCCCCAGCACTTTAGCAGAGGGAGGGGGCTGTTGCCCATTGCCGTCTGCCACCTAGGGCAGCACGTCAAGTAGGCAGGGAAAGTTTGGGGTGGGTTCCAGTTAGGGCTCACTGCACCTCCCTTGAGTGACATTATCACAGGCCGAAAAACCCTTACTGCTCTACCCCTCTATGGACCCCATGACAGCTCTGGTAGAGCAGATGCAGGGCTAACCCAGCTAGTCCAGGATCTGGTGCTGAGGGAGAACAGCAGGAGTCTACCCCAAGTTCAGAGTTTTCCCTGCACTACCTTCCCCTCATGTGGGAAACCCCCCCTTTTCAGTTGCCTGACAGGTTCTTTTGGCAACAGGGAAAGGCTTTGTGGCATTTGAGGAGGGTTGTCGCCCGTATTTTAGGCCTCCGCCCCTTACCTCGGGGGGAATGAGGAACAAAGGGTGGGAATTGTTATGTCCCTACTGCGGGTCCCCCCAAGAGTGGGCATTTTCGTTACCGCATGACTCACCTGAACTGTCTTCTGTGGACAGGTTCTTTACCGCTTTAGGGGTACTTTTTAATGGCCCAGATAGGGAAGCTGTGGCCGAAGCTCAGTTGACCACCTTGAGTCAGGGTGAGAAGACTGTGGAGGAGTTTTGCTCCAAATTTCGTCGCTGGTTTTGTTCCGTCTGGATGGAATGACGCAGGCTCTCAGATGCCAGTTTCGATTAGGGTTATCTGACCATGTGAAGGATTTATTGGTGGCTTACCCTACCCCTGGTACCTTAGATGAGGCCTC
>JAODAL010057041.1:0-22920 GCA_025379985.1 Phyllomedusa bahiana
AGGCAGTTTCCCTCCCCGCCTAGTGAGAGGGCACGCCAGCAGCACCCGGACCGGGAGCAGCCCCTAAACCCAACGGTTGGGCCCTACTTGGACAGCATCTGCCACCTCAGTTAGAAGACCCTGGACTATGGGCAGCCAAACTGGAGTGTGGCCCAACTTGCGGTTTGCAGTGGGAAGCTGCCCTCCCCGGCCCTAGTGTGGAAAACGGGTGTTCGGGTGGGGGGGCCACGTTCCCCCAAGGGAAAACCCCGCTTGTCCAGGGGAAATGGGGGAACGATGACCTTTTTGTAAAGATGAAAGGCGGGGATCGACGGATTTCCACACACCAATGCTTGCGAGTCGGGTTCAAACTCCCTGTTCACCCACTTTCTATGCCGCCACCCCCTATCCACACATCCGACGTTTCTCCATCTGCCTACCACCACTTTACCGGGACTGGATTCCCCCCACCTAACTTCTGTCATTGTGCCACTCTATGACCTCATGCGCTCTTTTGCTGCTGGGGTCACCTCCACACGTGTCATTGTCCCACTCCTGACCCATGCGTTGCCCTGCGCCGTCCCTCAAACTTTTCATTGTGCCACTCTTGCCTATCCTTTTTGCCACCCCCAAAATTTCTTTGTCCACTTTGCCCCAATACTTTTGGGGCTCTGCCTTGTCCCTCCCCCCCTTTGTGCTGGCCACTGTCTATCATGGCCCCCTTGGGGCTCTCCGTTCCCCACAGTGTCATTTGCCACTGCCTGACCTATGCGCGTGTGCCCTCCACTTTGTTTGTGCCATCTGGGGCCTAAAAAGTTTTGCCCCCTCCAGAATGTCATTGTGCCACTCCTGACCTCATGTGCTCCGCCGTGCCCCTCCGCTCTCAGTCTTTGGGCCACCTGGGCTTCCCCCTGTTTTGCCACCTCAAATGTCATTGTGCCACTGCCTGCCCTCATCTGCGCTGTTGTGACTCACACGTGTGATTGTGAAAAAGGGTTTTGTTTTGAAGAAAAAAAAATGAAATGGGGGGGGGATCCCCTCCTTGTGCCATTGGGGTTTTTTTGCCCCCTTTAAAATGTCATTGTCCCAACTGCCGACCTCATCTGCTTTTTTGTGACCCCCACACTGGTATTTGCCCCTCTGTGGCCAAATACTGTTTTGCCACCCCGAATTCTTGTGCCACTGCTGACCTCTGCGCGTTTTTTTCCTCACACTTTTTGTGGGGTTATTTTGGCCCCAAAATTTCTGTGGCCTAATTTTTTGGGGCCGCGGCCTCCAAGGGTCATTGTCCCACTTTTGACCTCTGCTGAACTGTGGTGCGCCGTGCCCTCCACCTGGTCATTGTGCACCCCTGACCTCATGCTGCTGCGCCGTACCCTCCCCCCCAGTCATTGGCCATTCTGTGGTTTCCCTCCTTTTGCCACCCCCAAATGTCATTGTGCCACTGCCTGACCTATTTTTTGTGGCTCCCGCCTCACCTCCCCCTTTGTACTGATGTTCCACCTGAGCCTCAGCTTTTTTTTTTTCAGTTTTCGCGGGATACTTTATCGGCTAAAATTCCCCTTCATTTTTGGCATTTTTGCCCTCTTAAGTGCCCGGGGGTTTTTAGTGAAGCGTTTTAAAAGCGGGGCAGTCATTGCGTGCATACTAAAAAAAACCATTTTATTAAAACCCAAAACCAAAACTCCCCCTGCATATTTAAGCATGCACAATTTTAAAAACACCCCGAGGCTTTGCACCTGGGAAATAGCTGCTTTTAACCGGGTTTTTGTGCCGAAGTAATTCGGGGGGGAAAAAACAAATTTTTTCGGAAAATTCGTCGAAGTGACCGAATCGAATTTTTGAGAAATTCGCCCATCTCTAATTTTATTTACAATATTTCAAGAGCTATACTTTTTTACTGTTACTTTCCCTCCCTTTCTGTTAAAGCCTTTAAACCCTGATCACCAATGACAGTAAAACGTCTATATATAAATAAATGAAGGGAGCTTCTTTTTGTCCTCTATCAGCCCCTGTACCACAGAAAACCATTCACAGGGCAACTTGTGTGGCCCCATACCCTACTTGTTGGAATTGCACCCCTCCAAGGGCAACTGCCTTTGGGGTCGATGCCTGCCCTGATCTGACTTAAGTTCATTAATGCCAGCATTTGGGCTTGTAAAACTTGGTTTTTTTTGACTCTGAAAACATTTCAAAAAAACAATTTTTACCTCAAAATTGTGTTGACAAATACTTTGGGCCTCGATTCAATCCCTTTTGAACACCCCTTCCACCCCGGTTTTTCTAACCATCCCAATATTGCTAAGGGGTCCCCTCCCTGTTCAGAGGCCTGACTGGAAAACCCCACCTCATAATCACAAGGCTATCATTTTCTATGAAAAGCGTGGGGTATAACAAAGGTCCTAAGGGCTATTTGGTCAAATTTCCAGACTGACATACCTTAGGTCAAAACAGATGCCTTTTCTGCACAAGGATACATGCATTGTAATACATAAGAAAAAAGTAAAACAAGTAAAATAAAAAAAATAAAATTGAAGAAAAATAAGATAAAGCTCTCGGTAATGGGTTAAAAATATAAAAAAATACATTAGTGGAGACCTGCAGTTCACCCTCCAGTCAGTATATGGCGCAGGCACACTGAAGGAGCAGGTGGTAATGCTAAAATCTCAGGGAAGAACAGAAAGTCAATTAGTTTCAGTTGGTTGCAGCAGAGAGAAGATATGTTAAAGGGAAAGAGTATAATAAGAACCAAAACCCAAGAAATACGGACTGTGAGAAGGCCCTGTAGAAAGCACCAAAAGGAAACTGTGGTAATGTACTAGCAGAGAGTGAGCAACATCAGGTCAACGAAGGAAGGATCCGCGTGGACGGAGACGGAGACTCCCATCCCACAGGTGTGTGGCCAAAGACAGATTGTTGTTATGGGCTTTAGGCCCTGAATAGACTATTGTAGCATATTACCATAAAAGCGCCTTTTGTTCAAAGCTTATTAAAAAGAAATAAGAAAAATTCAACAAACCGTTCAGTCTATTTGAAGAAACAAGTGTGATGACTTTTTCTTCTGCTCATTTCATGTACACATACAAAGCTCATCAGAACCGATGGGACTTGGTGAATAAAATAGAATTGGGGGATTACATAGATGCCTGACTTGAAAGAACCTTGAAAACACATCGGTAGTTTATTTGAGAAAAACATCACAGAAATATCAGAAATGGGGCAAGCTGTAGACAGAAAACAGAACAGTGGTCATCCTCAAAACAATAGCAATTGCTAAAATGGTATGTAAATAGAGTTCCACCGTTTTTGGTTGATGGACATACACACACTGATGCACGGAAAGCTGTCAATCACTGCATGTGGGCGAGGTAAGTGTTTTTTCAGCTTTTTGCTCAAAAATCTTGCTCTAGATCATATAAACCTATAAATCACATAGTTCAGCTTCTTTTCCTCTATTATATCCTGTTGTCAGATAGGGCAGCAAAAACAAACCCTTTAAAGTTTGAATATGGTACCCATCATTTACTTTACTTGCAATCCACACACTTACCTGGCTTGTATTTCCTTGGTTTCTTGTAGTGCATTCAGTAGAATATAGTATGTGAGATATTCTCAACTTGTTTTAAGGTCATCTGTCTCCAGGATGTGTCCTATGTGAAAGCAGCATAAAGTAGTGCCAGAGATCCTTTTTATATATTATTTATGAGAATTGCCAATATGCAATAGTTTTTATCTATTCACAGCGGGCGTCCGCTTATAAATTCTGAGCATTCCAGAGTGAGCGCACACTACTGAGAGAACTTCAGTTTGAGAGAGCTTCAGTACAATTCCAGATGCCAAAATTGTGTTGTTTTTTGGTGTAATTTCACGTCCCTATACAATTGGAATAAAAAATTATCAAAAAGATGTATTTTACCCAAAATGGTACCAATAAATACAACACTTCAGCCTGCAAATAACAAACCCACACTCAAGTCTATGGCTGGTAGAATGAGAAAGTTGTTGGTCACAGAAAATGGGGCTGCAGCACAAAGTTAAAAATACTAAAACATAATGAAAACCTTACATAGATAGTTCTCACCTGCATAATAGAAATACCATGTCATTTATATCAGCGAAAGAGTGCTTTATAAACAACCCCTGCAAAAATGGCACAAGTATGTTTTTTTCACATTTCACCCCACTTTGAATTTTTCAGTTTCCCATTACGTTATATGGTATGACCAAAGAAACCATTAAGAAGTATATCTTAACCTGCAAAAAAAATCCCTCTTTTGACTATGTAGAGGGAAAACTAAAAAAGTTAGAGATCTTGGAGGGTGGAAAAAGAGCAAATAAAAAACCCAAAAAAATTTAAGCCCCATGGGGCAAAAAAGGTTAATTTTTTTCTTGCACAAACCCTCTTGAGGCAAACCCATTCCCTGACAAATGTTTATTTTGGGGAATTTTAATGAGCCCCTTTTCCCACCTACCCAAACAAGTATTTTGGGGTCCTTTCCCTTTGTGCGAAAAAGCTCCAGCTGTCACTTTTTTTGAAGGGGTGCCTTTCACAGATTTTTAAATTGGGAATTTAAAATCAGGGCCCCTAGAAGCCCACTTCAGAGTAGCCCCAATGTTTTTCTTTGACCCCACTCTTGGATTTTTTAGCTTTTTTTTCACACATTCTGCCCCAAATTTTCCGTTAAGTCTTGAATTTAACAGTTTCAATAAACTCCATGTGAGATACAGCAAAACCCCCCCCCAAAAAAACAACCTCAAAAAATTTTTAACATTCCCGGGGTCCCAGTGTTTTTTTTTTTTGTATGCTTTTTTTTTTGAGTTTTTGTAAATATATATTTAAAGTGCCTTCCCAAAAAGCCCCTTTTTTGGGGCTTTTTGGAAAATTTTTAAAAGCCCCTGCTTTTTTATGTTTTTGATTTGGGACAATGAGGTTTCCCCCCTCAGTGGGTCTTCAATTAAACCCTTTTGGGGAAAAGAAAAGTGGGGGTATACAGATTTTCCCCTTTGGTTTTTTCACTTTTTAATTTTCCTTTGGAAGTTTTTCTAAAGCTCCTTGGTTATTTTTTGTTTTTGCCCATATCTTTATTTGTCATTCATTTTCCTCTTGTGGGCCACGCCCGGGGAGGCTAGCTAAAAGTCCCTGGCCCAAAAAAAACTTTTTAAACTGTGTCGGTAACAAAAAAAAGTTGTTTTGGGATGGCTTATAGTCTTTACCTTTAACTTTTTGTCTATAATCTTTTTTTAAATTTTTTTGGGGAAAAAACTCTCCCCTTTTGGCTTTCTTTTGATCCATTTTCAGTGTGTTAAAACCCCAAATGGACCCAACAGCAAGGGGATATTTTTTTTTCCCCTTTAAAAAAAAAATAAAAACAAAATACAAGTTTATAGAGCACCAGCCCGGGAGGGGGAAAGGGGCCTCTTGATTTTTTAAGGGGGGTTGGGGGATGGGGTTTTTTTGTGACGGGGGGATGTGGGGGGTGTAGTCGGGTTTGGCATAAAGGGTTTCCCACTTTGGAGTTTCCGTGAGGTTTCCCCTCCGTTCCCCTTTGGTTAGTATTTTTTTCAGGGAAGGGAAGGTTTTTTGGGTTTGATCAAGTCACAATCAACCCCTTTTTCCCCCTTATTTTTTCATGTGCAGTAAGTTGCCTCTCCCTAACTGCCTCTATTAGGCGGGCTGTGGGGGCTTGGGTGCTTCCTGCTGGAGATCCCCATCCTGGGCAGTAATTAGGTCCGTTTTTTTTGAAGAAAAGAGAGGGTTTTTTTGACCGGGCTTGTAGTTTGAGGTCGTTCACCCCTTCCCTCCTGTTGCACTCCCAACTGTGTTTGTTGCTTGGGGGGGCTGGGTTCGGGCAGGTCGTACCTCCCTTAAAACCTTTAGTTTAAACCTGACTTTTCCCCTTCCTGTGTGTCATCCCAGGTGGAAGGGGGGGTGGGGATGAATTTTGGGAGCAAAAGCTGTTGATTCAAGAACTTGGCTCTTCCCTCTGGTGGGGCTGGCAGGTTTTTGGGTAGCATTTTAAATAAAAACTTTCTGCTGGTGGGGGACAGGAAGAAGTGGCCCCTTTTTGTGAAAGTGCTTCGGGCGGGGTTCAAACTGTGTTTTAAACCTCCTCCTGAAATTCAGGGGTGGTGCGGGTTTCCATTTGCTGAAAAGTTTTTCAGAACGGGGGGGACTTTTTTAATTTCCTCCATTTTTTTCCGGGTTCAAGACGGGAGCCCCCTGTGTCCTGGCTGGGGCAGGTACTTCGCGAAAGTTAACCCTTTGCCACCCACCCCTTTTCCATCCCTGGTCCTGGAAAAAGCCAGGTGAAATATCTCCCCCCTGTGGTTTTTTCTGGCATCACCCCCCTTTTTTCTCATGCTGTTTTTTTTCTCCAGACTACAAGGGGGCTTTTGGGGGAAACCGCTTTTTTTTTTTTGGGGCTCCTTTTGGGCTTTCCCGCACGATTTTAATTTGGTAGGGGCCCCATGGTTCGGGCATCATCATCTTTACCATTTTTTTTTCCATTCCCAGCTTAGGGGGCACTTTGTGGGTGTGGAAACGCATCCAAAAATTTTGGGAAAATTTAAGAATTTTGACATATGGTCATTATTTTTTCGTTGTTCAACATTCTTTTTATGGGGGAGAAAAGGAAAATTTTTTTTAATGAGCATTTCATTAAGGGGAAAAAAGCTAAAAGTGACGAAGACGTTGAATAATTTTTGAAACTTTCCTTTTTGGGTATGTGGCCCCTTGGTTTTTGGAACGTTGTTCAGGGTGTTTTTTTAATAGGAAATTCCCTTTACAATGCCTATTAGTCTCCTGGGAGTAGTGCTTGGTGGCACTGCAATGAAAAATTTCGTCGTTACATCACACTTCAACCAGAAGTAGAGTGGGAAGTAAAGGTGACAGATGTCTGGCTCAAAAGTCTAATCCTTTCCAGCCAGGGGCCACTCACTCACCTGCCTCCTCAGGGTCAGTGACCGTGCATCATCCAGGAGCTTGCTGGCTTTTCAACGAAGGCCACTGTAGATTCTATGGGCTTTGCAAATACAAGCATGAATGCTCTGCCTGTGGCAGTCCTCACACGGGAAAATCAAAATTTTCCCTTCCCCCTTCAAAAAGGGGCAACAAAAGCAGTCATTTGGCTGAAGGGAAAAAACATTTGTAAATTGTGGACATGGAATGTAATGTCTCCATGACTCAACTGACAACCCAATAAAGAGGCAGCGAAGCAATTGTGCTTTGGTTTTGTTTGTGTTTTTTTCATTACCTTTTTCTATTTTGGTTGTCCATTTTTTTTCTGACAATTTAAAATGTGCGAGGGACAACCTTAATGTCCTAAGGCTTAAGATTCAACTAGTTCCACTTTGAGTCAGCACTTAAAATTAAAAAATTATTTTCCCCTTTTTTTTTTTTCGGGCCAGAGGGGGTTTCCAGATTTTTTTTGCTAATAGTGTTGTTCGGGTCTGCATATGGCATTCTAAGACTGGGTCCCACTACACAAAATGGAGGGTCTTGCCTGCCCAGTTATGGCAGTCTCAAATTTTTGTCTGTCCATTTGGGTGGTAGTACACGAGGATGGTGCGTCGTTGACGCATTTTCACTTTTCATCATTGGTCACCGTTGTTTGGAGCACTCCAGGGTTCTGCCTAAGGAATTTGGTACTCACTCTTTTAGAATTGGTGCCACGACAGAAGCTTCTAGAGATGTGCATCGTATTGGTTGCTGGTGATTAACTTGTTATGCAACTTATGTGTGGCCGGAGTTTATTATTTGAGTGTTTATTCTTCCAGATGCTGTTAGTCTTTTTCCCCCCTTGTATTTGTGTTTTGTAATTTGGTCTCTGATTTGTTTTTCTGTCTATTTCTTGTTATTTGTTATGGAAATAAGTCACAGATGGTGGTTAAGAAAGTTGAGAAGTTCAAACAGGAGGAGCTAAAGGCAGACTTGCCCACCGGGAGTCTGGTGGTCAGCAGAGCACTTCACGCCTGTCTACCTTCGGTTATGGTTTTTTAAATGGACTGTTCATTTAGATAAAATAGATTTAAGGCTGTGACTGACCCTTGTCCAACAGGCAAAGTTTAATAATAGTTTACTTTTCGAGGATGGTTGTTGGTGTTTTATTATTTTTATGCATTTTAATTTATATTATGCAACTGGATATAAGGGGTATCCCCTTGGTTTGATTACATCTGCATTAGTCAAAATATGCCTGTGTCCAATTATTTTATACTTTTTCTAGGAGTCACTCAATTATTTTTGTCCAGCCCAGTTTTGTTAGTCTTTTTTTTCATTGAACCACAATTCAGAAGCAATGTCTGATTTTTATTGGGGTATTTTCAGTAAATTTTACTTTATTGTTACTTTTGTCAAGCTATTGTTTTCTGTTATCAGTCTTGTCATTCTCTGTATACTTATTGTTCTAGTCTCTGTTTTTATTTTTAGCTCTCTCTATTTTTCTTCTCTGAAATGAAATATAAGGGATTTATTCATTTCCATTCTGAAGCTTTAAGGAAGATAATCATTTACTCTACAGGGGTGTCTACAGAGAAAAGTTAAATGATAGGAACAATCCTACAACTAAACAGATCAATAGAAGATTCATATTTGGTCGGTAGTACACACTGCATAGTTTTAATAGACTGAATAAAAAGCAGTTTATGATTTTCCTTTTGATCGCCTTCTCATAATTGACCTTGGAAGGAGAATTCTTCCCACAATGTTTTAACTGAGCAAAAAAATTACTGTTTCAGAAATAGTTCTTCACATCATTTCTCTAATAAGACATTTTGTGTATATGAAACAGACATCAAATGTTGCATGAAAACGCATATATTTTATGATCACATGTAATACACAGAGTTCATTCATGTGGACCAGATGCAACAAAGAGACTTAGAACAAATCTACATAAACTATTGACATTCATGCATGTAAGAGGCGTTTGTACAAGTGCTAAAGACAACAATTACCACAAGTGATGTGAAATTAAGCAGCAATTTAAGCTGTTATTGACTCCATTATGTTGTGTCTCTTCTTTCAGACACAAAGATTTCTCTGATCTATTAAAATAAACGATGGACTATTTAAACTGCTCTGAATTTGACAGAACCTCATACATTAGGTTGGTGCAGAAAGGCAAAAAAAAAAACCCCTCTAAATTTACATTAGGTGCAGAAATTGTACCTCCTTGTTTAGATGCTAGGATAAGTCCTTAATATTCATATTCTCTGCACCAATAAAAATATTGGTTTGAGAAATAAAAGTGAATAAAATCGTATATCATGCATAGTGACCTTAAAAAAAAAATATTCCATACATGTAAAAATGCATATAAATAGCTAAGCTACTACTATGAACATGTAAACAGCATTTACTTTGATCTGTAAAATTATGATAATTGCAATTACAATAACTTGTAATAGCTACTACGCCTAAGCAAAACATAAGAAGAAAAAAAATATAAAAAGCCCCGAAAACGAGGGTGTGAATAAGAGAAAGGCAACACATATTGTGATCATGCAGCTCTAGGAGAGAGATGACCTGGTCCTGATTATTCCCATCCACTAGACACCATATAGAAGGGGCTGGAGCCCCAGCCTGATTTTGCGGAGGCCACGCAAGACCCAGCCATTGGGACGTGTGCATATTGGGAGAGGACTGGGGCTTAGTGGGCCGAAGGGCGGGGCTTAACAGGATGAGTTTCTGGCCAGGGATAGTAGTAGACAGTCGTCACACGAGGCCTGTAGTGTGTGGTCCCTGCGCCTGTGTCCCCTCTAAAATGGCTGCCGTGGGAGAGTTGTTGGAGCAGCTGCGCATACCAGCTGGCTTTTGTGGCCCTGAGTGGCTACTGGAACAAGTGCAGGCTGTGTTAGCCACTCAGGCAGGAGATGTTGAAAAGGCTAGGGCCGCCGCAGGGTGATCGTTCCGGGAGCCAGTGCACACGGCCTCCTGAACGGCTGAGCCCTGATGTCACCCCAGGCGTCACAGGAGCCCCACCAGGGACCCCTGGGAGGAATCCGCCTGTGCGCAGGAGCTTAGTGGTGGGCAGCAGGCCTAATCTTGAGCATGGAGATTAGCCTGCTCTTGCATCAGCACCACATCTGTGGTGGGCCCTGCTGGCGAGGCTCTGGTCAGGGCGCCTACCAGGTCAATTCATGAGAGGAGTCGTTCAGGGAGCGGTAGGATCTGGAGTCCTGCGGACGTGGCAGGGGCTCAGACATAATCATCCATGACTTTCATGCAGGATCGGGATTGTTCTAGGCGGAGTTCGTCAGCCAGTGGCGGCCAGGTTCCTGAAGAGGGAGGTGCCGGTCCAGATGATGATGCTTTAGGATTTCAGTGGTCCGGCTGGTTGGCTCACGGCACCCACGCACCCTAGTGAGTATTTGTCTTTGTCGTGTCTGTTTCCCCCAATTCTCATATCTCTAGGGGCTTGGTTAGGTCAAGGGTTAGGTCAGGTTGATTCAGGCTCGGGTGGCTTGGTTTCGAAGGTTGACAGTTTCAGGGATATGTTGAGTTAGTTGGAGTGTGTGGGGGTTGCTGGGAGCTTAGTGTCTCCTGTGTCAGCTTGGGTTTCTTCACCAGTGAAACTTGATGGTTCAGGGACTTTGCCATTGACGGTTTTGGTTTGTGGTGATGGGGCATGTAATAAATCTGGCGGGGCGGTTTTGGTCCAAACTGATAGAGAAACAAGGTAATGATAGAGCGAGAGGGAAAGTGTATTTTTGTTTTGAGGGTCCATTGGGTACGCATCTTAAGCAAGATATTTTCCTTATTACCTTTGGAAAAGTTTAATTTGGACAAGGGGAAGAAGGATGAGAGTAAAAAGGAGGAAGAGGAGAAGAGGAGGTGGTGACTTATTCCGCAGACATTTTCTAATTGGCTTCAAGCTTTCGCTATTTTAGAAAGTGTGATTGGGTGAAAGGCGCCGGACAATTGTTCTGTTCTTTTTTGCTGTATGGATTAGATAAGTGAGGCGCAATGGGTTTATGGAGGCCAAGCATGGTTGTGTCATGATGAACAATTTAGGCTGCGGAAGGCTATTAGACCTAGAATTTGTTGGGATCAGACAGATGTAGGTCTGTGGCTGCGGGCCAGTGTGGTTTCAGACGCCCCGGTGTGGTTTCAGACGCACCGGTGGGTCTGGGGTCAAGTCAGGTTTGTGATGGCAATTTAATGAAGGTCATTGCAGAATTGGGGTTGGTTGTAAATTTCAGCACGTTGCTCATTGTGCAACGGGACTTTGCATGGTTCTTCACGACGTTCCAATAAAAGGAGGAGATGTCGGCGGGGGGTGTTAATTTACCAAGGGTAGGGATTGAACTCCTATGGAATCTTCGCGATATAGTGTCATATTCTTACACAGGCAGGGGCACGTAACCTACAGGTGGTTGCAGGGGTTTAGCAGTTGCTACGGTGGACGGTGGATCTTGGGGGGCGGCCCCGGGCAGCTGCTATACGCTGCTACCCAGTTGATGCCGCTCCTGGGCCCGCACCGGCAGTGAAACACAACAGTCACTGTCGGCGGGTGCAGAGCTGCGGGGCCGGTCTGTGAGGCTCTCTCTTGTGAGGCTCTCTCTTAATTGTATGCACGTCCGTGCGACGCGCATACAATTAAGATGAATGGTGGAGCAGGGAGAGCTGTGCGCTCCTGCCCCCTGCCGTACTAGCTCTGGCAGGCGGAGCGGGGAAGTGACTCATCGCGCACATTGCCGAGCTTCCGGTCCTCAGCCACAAGCCTAAAGCAGCAGGCTTGGGGCCAGAAGGAGACGGAGACGCCGGGTGAGCTCGACCAGGTAAATAATAAGCTACGGGGGGCTCTATTACTTGGGAGGGGGTCTATACCTACAAGGGGGCTCTTTTTACTGGGGGGGTCTATACCTACAAGGGGGCCCAATTACTGGGGGGGGGTCTATACCTACGAGGGGGCCACTATTACCTGGGTGGGGGGTCTATAACCTACAGAGGGGGCTCATATTAGACTGGGGGGGGTCTATACCTACAAGGGGGCCCTCTTACTGGGGGGGGTTTATGGGGTCTATAACTACAAGGGCTGGGCCCTATTACTGGGGGCGTCTTACACTACAAGGACGGCCCTTTATTGGGGGGGTCTATACTACAGACGGCCTATTACTGGGGTGGGGGGTCTATACCTACAAGGGGGCTCTTTTCCCGGGGTGGGGGGACTATACCTACAAGGGGGCCCTATTACTGGGGGGGGGACAATAACTACAAGGGGGCCCCTATTATGGGAGGGCCTATTACCTACAAGGGGGCCCTATTACTGGGGGGAGGGGCCGTATACCTACAGGTCGGGACCTATGACTGGGGGGGACTATACCTACCAGGGGGCCCTTTTACTGGGGGGGGACTATACACAGGGGACCCTATTACTGGGGGGGACTATACCTACAAGGGGGACCGCGCTATTACTGGGGGGCGGAGGGGTGGGTCTATACTACAAGGGGGCCCTGATTACTGGGTGGGGGGTCTACTGCCTTACAAGGGGGCCCTATTACTGGGGTGGGGGGGGTCTAGATCTACAAGGGGGCCCTACTACTGGGGGGGGGGGACTATACATACAAGGGGGCCGTATTACTGGGGGGTGGGACTATACCTACAAGGGGGCCCTATTACTGGGGGGAGCGCTATACCAACAAGGGGACCAGATTACTCGGGGGGGTGATAAAAATACAAGGGGACCCAATTACTGGGGGGGGGGCTATACATACAGGGGGCCCCTTTACTGGGGGGGGGGAAGATACCAATAGGGGGCCCTATTACCGGGGGGGAGAGACTATACCTACAGGGGGCACTATTACTGGGGGGGGGAGGGAAACTATACCTACTGGGGGCACTAATTACTTGGGGGGGGGAAAACTATAACCACTGGGGGCATCTATTACTGGGGGGGGAACTAACCCTACTGGGGGGGGAGTGGAAATGTATACTACAGGGGGCCTATTACTGGAGGGGATGGAAGAACTATACCTCTTACAGGGGGCTCTATTACTGGGGGAGGGGTACTATAATTCCTAACAGGGGGCCTATTAAACTGTGGGGGGAGGATATGCCTACAGGGTGGCCCTATTACTGGGGGGGGTCCTATTACCTACAAGGGCGTCCCATTATGGGGGAGGGTCATATTAACTACTAGGGGGCCTCTAGTAGCTAGGGGGGGGGTCTATACCTACAAGGGGGCTCTATTACTGGGGGGGTCTTATACCTACAAGGGGGGGGCCTATTAACTGGGGGGTTCTATACCTACAAGTGGGCCTATTATGGGGGTGGGGGGGTAATTATACCTACAAGGGGGCTCTTTTCCCGGGATGGGGGGTCTATACCTACAGGGGGCCCTATTACTGGGGGGGTATATACCTACAAGGAGGCCCTATTACTTGGGGGGGTCTATACGCCTACAGACGGCCCTATTACTGGGGGTGGAGGGTTCTATAACCTACCAAGGGGGCTCTTTTCCGGGGTGGGGAGGGACGCTTACCTACAAGGGGGCCCTATGTACTGGGGGGACTATACCTACAAGGGGGCCCTATTACTGGGAGGCGTATCACCTACAAGGGGGCCCTGATTACTGGGGGTGGCTATACCTATACGGTGGCCTATTACTGGGGGGGGACGAATTTAACTACAGGGGGCCCTATTACTGGGGCGGGGACTATACCTAGCCAGGGGGCCAATACTGGGGGGGACTATACCCTAACGGGGACCTATTACTGGGAGCGTGGGTGGGTCTAGACCTACAAGGGGCCCTATTACTGGGGGTGGGGGGGGGTGGGGGGGAGGTCTATACCTACAAGTGGGCCCTCTTACTGGGGTGGGGGGTCTATACCTACAAGGGGGCCCTACTACTGGGGGGGGGGACAAAACCAACAAGGGCGTGCCCCTATTTACTGGGGGGGTGGGGACTATACCTGCAAGGGGGCCCTATTACTGGGGGGGGAACTATACCTACAGGGGGGCACTATTACTGGGGGGGCTATACCTACAGGGAGCCCTATTACTAGGGGGGACTATACCTACAGGGGGCCCTATTACTGGGGGAGGGCTATACCTACAAGGGGACCCTATTACTGGGGGGGGCTATACTTACAGGGGGCCCTATTACTGGGGGAGACTATACCTACAGGGGGCCCTATTACTGGGGGGAACCTATTCCTACAGGGGGACAATATTACTTGGGGGGAGGAACTTTATACCTACAGGGGCCCGGCCTTTACTGGGGGGGGGGGAAACTTTCTACAGGGGGGCACTATTACTGGGGTGGGGAACTATACCTACAGGGGACACTATTACTGGGGGGGGGAACTATACCTACTGGGGGGGGGGGAAATTATACCTACAGGGGGCACTATTACTGGAGGGGGGAAACTATACCTACAAGGGGGCTCTATTACCGGGGGGGGTCTATACCTACAAGGGGGCGCTATTACTGGGGGGGTCTATACCTACAAGGGGGCCCTCATTACTGGGGGGTCTATTTTCCTACAAGGGGCCCTATTACTGGGGAGGGTCTATACCTACTAGGGGGCTCTAAGTACATGCGGGGGTCTATACCTACAAGGGGCCCTATTTACTGGGGGGGTTATTACCTACAAGGGGGCCCTATTACATGGGGGTGGTCTATTACTACCCATAAAAAAGGCGGCCCAATTACTGAGGGTGGGGGGTCTATACCTACAAGGGGGCTCTATTATGGGTGTGAGGGGACTATTACTACAAGGGGGGGCCCTATTACTGGGGGGACGTATACCTACAGGGGGCCTATACTGGGGGGGCTATACCTTTAAAAGTGGGGCCCTATTACTGGGGGGTGGAGATATACCTACAAGGGGGACCTTTTTTACTGGGGGGGCTATTACCTACAGGTGGCCCTATTACTGCTGGGGGACTATACCTACAGGGGGGCCTATTACGGGTGGGGACTATACTTACAGTGGGGCCCTATTTACTGGGGGGACTATACCTACAAGGGGACCATGATACTGGGCTCCCCCGCGGGGGGGGGGCGATCTATACCTCTACAGGGGGGGCCCCCTATTACTGGGGTGGGGGTCTATACCCCTACAAGGGGGGCCCTATTACTGGGAGTGGGGGTCTTACCTACAAGGGGGCCTACCTAATGGGGGGGGGGACTATACTACCAAGGGGGCCTATTACTGGGGGGGGACGTATAAATATCAAGGAGGGCACTAGTTACTGGGGGGGGCTATACCTACAGGGGGCCCTATTAGCAGGGGATGGGCTTATTACCTACAAGGGGGCCCTTATTTAATGGGGGAGGGCCTATACTACAGGGGGCCCTTTTTACTGGGGGGACTATACTACTAGGGGGCCTATTATGGGGTGGAACTTATACCTAAGGGGTCACTAATACTGGGGGGGGGGAAATTTAAACTACAGGCGGCACTATTACTAGGGGGGGGGGGAAAACTATACGCTACAGGGGGCACTATTATCTGGGGAGGGGAAAAACTATACTCCTACAGGGGGCACTATTACTGGGGGGAGGAAACTATACCAGGGGGCACTATTACTGGGGGGGGGGAAAAACTATACCTAACTGGGGGGGAAAACTATACCTACAGGCGGCACTATTACTGGGGTGGAAACTATATCTACAGGGGGCTCTATTACTGGGGAGGGGGAAACTATACCTACAGGGGGCCCTATAAAACTGTGGGGAGAAAGGAATATGCTCCTACAGGGGGCCCTAATAACTAGGGGGGGGGAAATATGCCTAACAGGGAGGCCTAAGTAAACGTAGGGGGAGGGAACTATGCCTACAGGGAGTCCTAATAACTAGGGGGGAAACTATGCACTGTACAGGGAGCCCTAATAACTAGAGGGGGGAAACAATGCCTTACAGGGGGCTCTAAGACATGGGGGGCACCTATTTGCCTACAGGGGGAGTCCTAAATCTACGGGGGGGGAGGACACGGACTATTCTGCCCTTTTTTTTTTTTTTTAAAACAAGGGGGGCCCTACTAATCTACAGGGGGGGGACTATTTGCTACAAGGGGGACCTAATCTACGGGGGGGGACTTTTCGCCTATAAGGGGCCCTAATTACGATTGTGGGCACTATTTCTACTACAGGGGTGGACTAGCTCAGGGGGCCCATTCAAACCGAAAGCTGCCTTTGTTCCCTTACGCTACGGCCCGGTGGGTGCCAAGCTAGCGCCCGGGGGCCCCGTTGTATTTACATACGACTCGGGGGTGCCAACCATAATTACCAGGGAGGTAATTCTTACATTTGGGCCATTATAGATATGGAGAGTTAGTACATTGAGGGGAGGGGGCACTTAGTTGAGTTCGGGAAAATGATAAAAAAGTGGAGGTCGTCTCAGGTGTTTGTGTTTGTACAATTCTACAAGGGACGAGTGGTGAGATGGAGCAAGGTCATCATGGAGGTCTGAGCCGGACGATAGAGAAGAAAAGGGAAAAGTGGAAACAAACTCTTCAGACAAGAGTCACCTGTGAGTCACCTAAAATGTAAGTAAACTATTTCAAAAGCACCTGTTGTACTGGTTATCTATCACTATATGCGCACTGATATGGTGGTTATACACAGTCTGCAGAGCCTCATGTACACTGGTATATACCACTATATGGGTCTCTATATGGCGGTACTATGGTCTATGTGTACTGATCAGTAACAGTTGTAGGGGGTTTTATTTCAGTACTTGTGGTCATGTTCTGGCGTATAATCAGGTTCCTATGTATTTAGGGGTTATTGGTAATATTGGTTCTTGGAAGTATGTGGGATTTGTTTGAGTAGCAGTATGATGGGGATATGTATGGCGAGGTATTTACCACTTGTATTATTAACAGCATCGTCTGGTAAATGTTCATGACCAGGGAGGTGGGCAAGGGGGGGGGGGGTAGGGGGCCCCATCCAAAAGTTCGCTATGGGGCCCTGGCTTCTCTAGTTACGCCCCTGTACACAGGTACCCAGATAGGTCGAAGGCTGAACTTTTAAGTGTCGATTTTGAGGAGCGTTTGTGATTCTTAGCTCTGTTTATAATACTCCTTTTAATGCGAGGAATCTCAAGTCAGCTTATGTGCATTTGTGGGCGGTTAGTGGGAAATTGGAAAAAGAAGTGAGATTGGGTCATATATTGAGCCCCTGTTGTGAACTTTTAATTCACAACAGTGTAGAATGTGCCTGAATCTATGACATTTCTGTACTGCAGAAATGACAATTCTTTGAAAGTGGTTTACCTGTTCCAGCAATAATGCACCTGGATTTGCCATTCTAAAGCTATAAATGTGTAGCTTCGTATGGTTACAGTGCGACACGCCTCCACCACGGCCCCTGATCTCAGGTGCATTACTGGAGCAATCAAAAGGGTTGGGTGGGATGACTGCTCCCATATTCCAGGCCAGGGCTTACCAGGCAGATATAAGGCCAGCAGGCAAAGGTGAGAGGGATGTGGTTCCCTACCTGTCCAAACTCCATTACAGGCAGGTTATTATATTCTTCTCTGGGTCAAAATTTGTGACACTTTATTGTTCTGGTGGAGAGCCAGAAGTCATCCTTCTGCCGGATGATGACTATTCATCTGTCACTACCCAGGCAAGTTCAGCAATGCAGCAGGCCCCATCTGTGCAAGTGAGTTGGAGGGACTCCTGCCTCCATATCCACTGGTATACTGCCACAGGTGTCTGGGTCATCTGCCTCGTCTACCTCAATCTACCTTCCTTCCTCCTCTGGCGTGCTCCTTGCCCCTCTTCTCCTGTCACCTGTGGTAGACAAAAACCACTCACCAGACTCATTAACTTGTGCTCCGCAAGTGTTCCATCTCCTCCTCCAGTTCAGCCCCCACCGGACTCATGTGGCCATGAGACGTCGTTGCCACATCTCCAGTCTCCTGACCAGACAGATTTTGCAGCATCTGTTCCATGACATGAATCAGTGGAATGACATTCCAATAGTACTAGTGACTGACAAATAACGTGGCCTTAGCAAACGGCAGGTGTGACGCATGAGCTGCCACTGGCTGTCATCAAAATTACAAGGGAGTACTCCTGTTCTGCTTGTGATCATCAAGAAAATACATTAATGGCCTTTCTCTGTTAATAGAGTCGGTCCAACATATGGAGGCTGGAATTCCAACGGGTGGAAACGTCACATATCAACCTTTGTTGGGATTGGCCATTCTGCAGCTCAAGCAGGGTGCGATTGGCTTTGTAGGAATTTATGAAGTGCATGCAAAGTTTCCTGGCACCATTTTTTAGAAATGGTCTTGGCAGAGGCGAAAGACTTTAGGAACCCTTAAACAACCTGATAGAAACACATGCGCGCATGTACGGGCGCATGGCTCAGCCTCTTGGCTGCAGCCGATGGACACCATGTTCTTTCTATTGTCTGTCACCATGGTTCCGATTTTCATTTGTCGGGGAGGAAACCAAGGAATCGATTTCGTCATTCATGACGCGGAGCAGTTCCTCCCCTGTGTGACTTCGTTCGCCCATGCAAACCAGGTGTAGAACTACGTAACACCGCCGGGCCCGGCACATGTGGTATGCTGGACAAGCACTAAGACTTGTCGCTGAAGTGGATCTTGAGGTGGTGGAGGAGGAGGAAGAAGCAGACATTGGCGCAGGATCAGCAGTTTGACAACGTGGAGGAGAAAGTGACGTCTCCTGTCAAAGTTGCTGGTGTGCTGGGCAGGAAGGCTCACATTTACCAGTGAATGTACTTGTACAGTGTACTTGTACTGTCCCTAACCGTAGTTATAGCTCCACACATCTGCCTTGCCGTGCACTTTGGAAGACACCAACAGGCTCAAGAACTGGCCGCAACCTTTCCTTCCTTCTTACATATTTTGCAGGGCTGCCCGTTGGTTTACTGGCCTTTTTAGAGATGAAAAATAATGATTCTCTTGGCACTCTCCACCTCAGCTCAGCACAAGTCATCAGTTCTCTGAATGGTGCAGAGTTCACCACTTGAAAAGGGAGGGACTGCAGTACACAACGTTGGACAGGAGCACGGTCAGCTTCTGTGCCGTAGGATGGCTGCAGTCTCTGGGCAATTGCCCCTGTGAACAGGAGCATCTGGACCGGTAGATAATGGGAAAGACAGAGAGGTCCCTTCGACAGAGGTGGTGGAGCCTTGAATGCCTGAAATGGGATGCGTGCCACTGGGTGCTGCTACTGTTGCTGCAACAGGGTGGACCACCACATCTGAGATACGTTTCTCCAAGGCCACTGGATGGTGATGCTGCATATGTTGACGCAGGGCCGTAGTGCCAACATTAGTTCACTGGCCACGCTTCACTTTCTGCCTACAAGATTCTACACTTATACCCATGTTTTGCCTCCTCCGGGGTGGTGTCTTGGGACAAAAAACTGCTACACGCTGAGATAGGTGAAGTTTACCACCAACGCTCCACATGACTGGACTGCTACCGCCGCAGAATTCGATGATCCCCTGCGTACTACTTTCTGGGCCGGGGAAGGGGAACTGCGAAAGCGACGTGGTCTAGTCGTGGTCATTTTGGCTCCTCAACCTCGCAACTGCGTGCCACCCTGTGAATCCCAGGCCAAACTTTACCGACTTGCTGGTTGTCTGACGCACCAGCTTTGGCCTCCTATGCTTCCGACGATGATGATGAAGCCCTTGCTTCACTCAGCTCGCCAGTTGCGTTCGGGCTACATCATCTTCGATTAGATGGTGTGCCGTCACTACTGTCTCCTCAACGATCTCGGGTTCGTACAGACCTGACCGCACTTGCATAACCTCCCATGCCACTCTCCTCATCAGTATTTGCCTGCCTACTGCAAGAAACAGTGGATGTCTGCCCCACCTCTTTGCTGTAAAGTATCTGCTCACTGTCCTCAAATAGTTCATCCTCGCTGTACAGTATAGTGGCGCACAGAGCCTCAAAGCACATAGGTAGTTCTCTGGCTGAGGGAAGCCGCATGGGACAGAGGCGGGTTGAGGAGGTCAGCCTGAGGGCCCGCTGAACCTGCTCTTGGGCCATTACCAACGCTAAGGTTGTGTCTGACAAACACACTGACTCTTGGCTGGGGTTGTCAGATGTCATCTGGGAGGAAGTGGATGACCTAGTCAACCATTCAAGAACTGTTGGCTTGGTGGTCAACAGATGACCGCTAGATGAAACCAGTTGCTCTGGCCTTGCTGCGTGACCCCTGCTGCAATGTCCCCTTACTGTGCTGCGACCTGTACCTGCTCTAGAAACATTTGTGCCACTGCTCCGCCAATGTGAAGGGCATGCCACCTCTCTGTCTGACATACTGTTTGATCAAAAATTTACAATATAAAACAAACTCTGTTAATGTAGATGTGTGTAATGACAAATACACCATAAAGCTAATATTTAAATGTGTTTTCCACCTTATAAGTTGAAAAAGTGGCTAAAACACTCTTTGGCGCAGAGAACAATATCTCAAAGATTAATAACAGCCATGTAGTGGAGATGTATATGTCAAAAACACAAGCTGGATTTCATAGGTGTTTTTAGACAGATTTACTGCCGACACCCTTTCCACTCTTTCGGGGGGGGAGAGGTCTCTACATGTATCAATGTTAACCAGAACAGATTCAGTCATTATTGTAGTGTTTGAGCGCGATTGTTTTATCGACAAAGTTGAATCGCGGCATGGTGTTTTATGGTGATCGAAATTTCTCCAGATCAGCGGTAATTAAGGTTAAAATCTGGAGGGCATCAAACTATTAAGATCGCGCCTTTTCGGCGCTTCCTGTAATTTTGGCGGCCAGCAAATCAGATTACAGAATAGAGACAGGGTTAAGTGTGTGCGACGTCATGACTGGGATGTGTATGGTTGCGATTGGCTGGGAAAATCAATGAACCTCTTTTACAAAGAACCGTTCCTGTTTCGCCTCAGTGTCTCTCGCGTCCTAGGGATAGGACCTGCCTCTGCCTGTCCCCAAAACAGCTCAGCGAAATTATCTATTTCTGCAAAGAGAAACCCTACTATTATCTGGATCCTTCAATTTTTAGTTAAAATTAGAGATTTAAAATTTTTTTGTATTTAGTAGAGAATTTTAAAGCCATCTACCGCGTAAATTCACGGGGGTGGGGCGGGGGGGTGGGGGGGGTGGCCCCCCGGGGCGAACACGACAAGTTTTCTATAAAAAAACACTGGATAAAAGTTCACCCAAGGGCTTGTGTAAAGGGGAAATTTTAGTTTGGAAAATCTTTATTATTAAAAGTTTGCTATTGAAATATTTCCCGGATTTGGGGCCCGCCTGAAAATTATAGGTACACATCATTTCTAGTAACTGCAGTCTCTTTTTTAGCTGAAAACTCCACTTTTTTTCAGTAACATTTCAGATAGGTTTCATTTTCAAATTTTTTCCCATTACACCCCGTGGATGTTGATATATCCACCCTTTCGTTAATTACAATACGAATCTTGTAGTCGAAAAGGTTGTTTTTTTGCCAAAAATAGGTGTTCGTACAAAACTTTCCAGTTTTCGTTTTTTTTTGACTTTTGGCCCCCCCAGCATTGTTCTTTGGGACGCAGATCCACGTAAAATTTTAAAAACAGAAATTTCTATATTCACCACGGGTTTAATTAAAAGGTCAAAAAATCCCGTTTATTATACCAAAAATAAAAGTTACGTTTTTTTTGCTTTTGCCACCCAGCATTGTTCATTGACGCGCTCTACGTAAATCTTAAAACGCAATTCATTTTCCCCCAAAGGTGTTTTGAAAGGTGCAAAAAAAACCCGTGAACATACGAAAACATAATGGACACAATTGAAAAATACTTTTTTTTGCAGTCTTTAACATAGCTATCAACCCCTGTTTGAACAAACCTTTTAAATACAATGAAAAAAAGAGAAACAAAGACAGGGCGTGATTCCTCCATTTTAAAAAAATGTTTTTTTCAGAAAAAACTACTAAAAAATTGCAGTACAAATAGCTGGTAAAAAAATTCCCCTAAAATTGTAAAAGGGAGTAAAGGAAAATTTGGGGGCCAGATGTAGGTTTTTTCAGAGGAAAGGGTTTTGGCCCCGGAAAAGAACAAAGTAAGAGAAAATTTCCTCCAGCACTTGATAAAATGAGAAAAAAATGCCAAGCAAAAGGCCCTGGGTGTAAAAAGGGGGGTTTTTAACCACCGTTTTTCCCCAAGTAAAGCTCAATGGTCGCCTCTAGGAGGGGAAAAGCGCAAACCCCGGTTTGACGTGTACTGAGGAAGGCTGGAGTTCTCAACTTCCGCTTCCGCACTCTGCTTTAGCACATAGTTTTTTTTTCTGCGTCATCAGGGATTTTAAACCTGGTGTTAATAGAGACAGACGCCACTGGGTTCCCCCGCACCCCCCTGTAAAATCCGGGCCCGGGGGCATGTGTGCACGGACAGTTCTAGTCAATGTCAATTCAACTAAAAATTTTTAAAACCTCTTTTTCCCCATTTTTAATCTTCAACATTTTTAATTATTTTTTTCCCAAAAAAAAAATTTTTAAATTCAAAATAAAATTTTAAAATTTTTTCTCACTTTTTAAATTGGGGGTCATGCAGGTTTTTTAAGGGGGCATGCTGTGGTACAAGACGGGATAGTGAAGGCTGTGACTTTTTTTTTTGTGTCTTTTTTTAAAACCCAAGGTGTTTCCTGATTAGAGTATCCATTTGATGTTGTGGGTGTTAATTTCAGCTTCTCCAGCCTTTTTTGGGGGTAAAAATGAAGGTGTTGTTTCTTCCCCTAGACTTTAAAGGTATCGCTAAAAATCGATCCAAACGAAAAACCTTACGTTAGCGGCCGACTTCGACTACCTCGTCCGTACCAACGCAAACGCTCAACACTATTTTAATCTGTGGAATCGTCTGTGATGGAGTAAAAAAGGGGTGCACTCTTTTACGCGTAGGGGGTCTTGGCCTCTGCTTGGTTCTTTTAAAGGGGGTGACATTCCCCCCGTCAGGCTGCATTTCCCCCTTCAGTTTTTTGGT